>JAUESH010000008.1:5597886-5609159 GCA_032275165.1 Synergus magnus | reverse complement strand
TACTTAAATTCAGGATAAATTTTTACTGAATTTAAGTTTATCTCTGAATTTAAGGCCAAAAAAATTTTAAGGTGTAAAAATTTTAAGCAATCTTTTTTACTGTGTTGTTTTGCACTTTTAATGTTTAACTATTCATGTATCACATTTGTTTATGCACCAACATACGATCATTTTATATTATTACATTAATCTAGGTTATTTAGTAGTACAGCGGCCCCCATCCGAGTACAACCGAACCAAGCGCTGCTTAACTTCGATGATCGGACAGAAAGCGTTTAACAATTTCATATGTCCAAAAGACAAATATGAAACCTTCTAAATTATTATAAAAGTTTAAGATTTTCTACAAATCCTTAAATTATTAACAGATAAAATCTATTTTAAAGTCATTGAAACTCAAATAATCAAAAGTGATTACCCCTTTTTTCAATAATCAATAGTTTGTTCATTAGCCAGAGGCTATTAATTATTCCTGTGTAAAGACTATATATATTTCCTTATCCACTTGTGCCTCGAATCGATTTCAATTTGTATTTTGATTCAAGCAGGATAACAAAACGTGCATCGATTGTATCTTAGTCAATCAACTGAGTTGAATTTGTGCATGATGAATTTTAATAAGATAACTTCTTTTGTAATGAAAACATTGTTTCTCGTATTATATCTTTAAAAATGTATTTTTTATCCCTCTCTTTTAATTGACATTGCCAATATTAATATTATAATATAATACAAAAAACCCGATTTTGAATCAACATAGTTTGTGAAAATGTCGACATATCATGCATTATACAATTTTATTATGCTCATGGTGAATAAATTCATACTAAACAGATACAAATAAGACTTGAGGATGAAAAACACTTAGCATACCGACACGATCCACTCAAGTCGATAAAGAAGGGAAAAATTCTTAGGTAATATCTTTTTTCGCAGTTCTCGGCCCAGAAAGTGAGCAATTTAACATGCATCAAAAAAATGTACTTCATGTCTTAACGTGTGAGTGACTATATAATTGTCAATTAAGATATATAGTTAGATATACCGTAGAGAATAACATCAAGTACTATATATATATGGGGCATTCAATGCCAAATCGACCACTTTTGACCCCGACCCCTTTCGATTTGGCTGAAACTTTTTTACCTTTTTCTACCCTATCGAAAACATTTTTCAGAATCTTTTCAAATTTTTTTTACCTGACCCCAAAAAAGTTATGGGTTTTCAAAAAAATGGCTTTTTTCTTTTTCAAATGGCCGTAACTTTTTCAAAAATTGACTTATCGGGACGTTTTTTTCAAAATTTTTTTTTTTTTGTATTATAAATGCACTTTTCAGAAAAAATGTATAAAAATTACACAGATCCATCTTCAATGTTTTTTTTGAAATTTTCGAAAAAAAACGGAAATTTCGAGATGATTATCATTTGGGTTAGGTAAAAAAATTTGAAAAAATTCTGAATAATGTTTTCGATAGGGTAGAAAAAGATATAAAAGTTTCAGCCAAATCGCAAGGGGTCGGGGTCAAAAGTGTTCGATTTTGCATGGAATGCCCCATATATATATATTTTTTTCAATTTTCGTTCTTCAATTACGTTAAGAAAATAAGGTATGTGATGAAATAGACATTTTTGAGTTCCTTTATGTTTAAGAGTTTCGTCATATCATCGAATAAAACACAAAGAGACGGAAAATTGCTTTGATCTTCATTTAATCCTGTCTATTAAAAAAAGAAAACACGTAACCAGTTCAATCTTCTTTTTTTCTCTACAATTATTGCAATTACAGACACAGTAACGCAGACCAAAAGTTCTCATGACATCTCAGTCACGGCCATTCGTGCCACCCATCTTGACACTTGTGCTCTTATTTCACCAACACCTAATTGACAGCCCACGTGTCATTCTGAATCAAGCGCCGCTTGACAACAATTATATAAATATATCTTTGAAACTTTCCAAACTCTAAAGCACTGCATTCCGAAACCTCGAAAGTGTTGGTTTTGAAATCGTAAACAAAAATGATTATAAAATTTTGAAAATGCTATAACTTTTTGAATTTTCTTCAATATGATTCGCTAACAAACCCGACCTTCATTTTTGAACCCTCAAAAAGTGTAACAAAAACCAATCTCGTCCGTCAATTATTTCAAAAGTTATTTCTTGTTGTATGGCTCAAAATTGTAACTTCTGCTATTTTTGGACTTTATAATTATTATAACTCCGCTAATTTTATTCTGATCGAAAAATATCATGAAGATAATTTTTCCTACTCTTTAAATACTAGCCAGAGCCCCGTATAAACTTTTACAATTCTTTGAAAATATAGTTCCAAAAATATTAAAAGCGCTAGAACTTCTTGAATTTCTATCAAATGTGGCTGGATATCGAAACTGATCTTCATTTCTAAGCACTAAAGAACTATGACAATCCCAAATTAAATCTCACAACTCTTTCAAAAGTTATAGTTTCCAACCGACTTTACCAAACCTTCAAAAACCGACGAATAGAAAACAAATAAAATAAACCTCCCCTCTTTTGTTGTTTCAGCCAATGGCTCCTACCAACCCGGCATGGAACCCAAACGCCAGAGGACAGCGTACACAAGGCACCAGATCCTCGAATTAGAAAAAGAGTTTCATTACAATCGATACCTGACAAGGCGACGGCGGATCGAAATCGCCCACACCCTCGTCCTTTCCGAACGCCAGATCAAGATTTGGTTCCAGAATCGGCGGATGAAGTGGAAGAAGGACAACAAGCTCCCCAACACAAAGAACGTTCGTAGAAAAAACGCGAATGGACAATCCGTACCATCTAAACCCAAGGCCTCGAATGCACGGGTCAAATCCGAAAGCGGGAACAACAATTGTCAACGGAAAAACAACAACAACTCTCCATCTAGTGGAATGGAAAGTAGTCTAGATGGAAGCATTGGTCTCGATATGGCTGATGTTCATGGTGTCAATTCCGGACTTCCGCATCCTCATGCCACGCATCCTGGTTTTCAAGGTCATCCTCATCCACTGGCCCACCTTCAAGCCCAGCTGAGTCATCATCACATGGGTGGAATGATGGACGGTTCTGGAGGTCCTATGGGACACATGAGTTCTGGAAGCATAAGTCCCTTGGCTCCAGCCACAAATCCTCCTGGACTTTCGGTTGCAGTTCCACCACCAACCATAAAATCTGATTATGGACTTACGGCTCTGTAACACCAACCAATTAATAGGAAACAGCATCAAGGACTCGGTGACCTTATCGACAACCTGCAACAGGTCGTTATTTTCTGAAACTAGAGTCAGTTTGGTGATCTTTTAGGGTTTGATAAACAATTCTGGGGTCTGAGATCCCGGAAATGCGCACCGAGTGGTACAATTTTTTCCGAAATCGAAGATGTGAGTGGGTTCGAATGACTGATAAATATGATGTGCGCGAAAGTGAATTTGTGAGTTTTAAATATGGTCAGTCTTTGGGATAGTTGAGTTGAGTTTTTGATGTTATGGGACTTCGAATGCTGGGTTCAATACCCGGGACAAGTGGATATAAATAGTATTAGGTAATTCCAACGCTTACGTGAGTGATTCAATTGTATATCTAGTGGCGTTATTGAGTCGTTTAGTTGAGCTAAAAGAGGATTGGTGGACGGGAAATGTTTCTTCATGGGAACCCCGAGCTTTGTTTCGATGATTTTAATGATTTTAGAATCGGAGATAGAATGACAGATGTTTATGAAATGACGAAGGTTTTTTATACTACCGAAATTGAATATTTTCGAAATAGAAGTAGCGCAATATATTTTATAAATTATATTTCAGGCCATGTATTTCTTATCCGATCCCTACCTTACCAACATTTTTCTCTACAACTTTACTTCTAAATTTATTGAGATATCGAAAATTTCTAAAACTAAAGAAAATATGCTAAGGTACGTTTATCCGGTCCTAAATTTTTATTAAAATAAAAAATATTTCAAAATAATTCTTTTTATAAAGGTAAATATTTAGGACCAGATAAACGTACGTTATGCTTAAACTTTAATTTTAGAAATTTTCAATTTGGTATCTCAATAAATTTAGAAGTAGCGTGGCAGAGAAAAAAAATTTAGTAAGGTAATATCAGATAAGTAATATGTGGCCTTAAACAGAAAAATTATTTTAATTTTTTAGATTCGGGAATTTCCTATTTTCGGAAATTTTACAGTTAGGATATTTTATAATGTCGGAAATTTTATTTCGGAAATTTTCTGTTGTGACAATTTTTCTTCGGGAATTTTAAGTCGTTCCGTTGAGTATTTGAGTAATGAAAGAAATGAAAGGAATAAAAAAACTTCATTTTTCTTTGCAGAAACGAAGAAATATTTCCCAATCCTCTTTTAAAATTTTTCACAAATTAGAATTAACCACCATTATTTGTTCATATTCGTTAATTGAGAATCTCTGAATGTTTTGCTCAAAGTAAAAGGTTATATTTAGTTGATGGGTTGTTCTGAAGATTTTTGCACCGATTTATCAAATTTGCATTAGAATTCTTTGGATTTTTAAAAAAATTTCCTATAAATTTAATTAAACGATCAAAAATCAATATCTAGTATCGATCATTGTACCATATATCTGTACTATTCAAGTTCTTTAATTTTCTTCTAAAACAAATGTTTTTTTGAATTCTCTCTTTTCACATTTATAAAAATAGATATTTAAAATCGGCGCTGACACGAATTCTCCTTGTTTTGGAAGAAAAAATTGCCCAAAAATAAATGAAGAAGATATTTTAGATTTATTTTAAATATTGAAAATAGTTAATATTAAAGTATAGTGATCGGTACTATTTGCAAATAGTGATTTCTTGGTGATTTCTTGAGCAATAAATACGAATAAATTATATAAATAATAATAAAATAACGCATGGAACGACCCATTTAAATCTCAAGACAAATTGTGAAGGTAAATTTAGAAATAAAAAATGTGCCCTGTGACTATGATATTTCGCGTTTTCTGTAGTTATGTAAATATACTTAAGAGTTTGTAAATATACTTGTAAAGAGATCTTTAAATTGGTTTAAGTGTATCATTTTCTTCAAAAAATTATGCTCTGAGTGTGATTCTAATTGAAAATATCTTTATTTCGTCTAAATGGTACACAAAAAAAAGAACTCAAATATCGATTTTCCATTCGAATAGCTCGGTTTTTCGGTACAAATATTGGGAATGGAAAATTCAAGAAAATTCGGCTATTTGTACCGAAATTTCGTAATAAAAACCTAATAAAATAAATTCAAAATTCAAAATAGTCAAGTAAATCTTAAAATGGTCTTCAAAAATAAAAACGTCTCTTAAATATTTAAGAGAAATATTAAAATTCAGAAATTATATTTATTCAGATATTATATTTATCGCAGAAGAATTTATCAAAATAGAGTCAAGGTATCTATCAATATCTAATAATTACTTCAATTGATATAATTTCTGAATTTTTCATGCTAAAGTTACTGATTTTTTGTTATGCTTTTGAGCCAGCTGAGAAGAAGATTCGAGAGAAGTTTAAAATGTTATTTTTCGAGGCCATTTTCGAAGGAATCGAGTCGCTGAAAACTTGTAAATATAATCTCGGAATAGTTGTCTCTATTTTTATGGAGTGAACGTAAAAAAGAATGACCAATGCCGTTTAGGGTAGATAGGCGACAATGATTGTAGGCGCGAATCATTTTATCATTAAGCGAGTAGAAATCAAACGATTTACGATGCACAGAGTCGCTGTGACGATATACCAAAACAATACTAATTATTTTAAATATCTCGTAAGTCAAAATTATAAATATGCATATATACATTCGCGTAAAATATGTACACATAGATCAATATTCTAAATCGATCTACTGCAGTTTTAGCGATATACCGGATTTTAAAAAATATAGGCGTACGATTTACAAGATGTCGTATAGGTGTGAACATTGTACTCCCTGTATATGTATATATCCTGTATCATAATGATATAATTTGGCATGCAATAATGCTTATGTTTATATTGATAATGAAATCGATCAAATACAATCGTAACGTAAATAAATAAATGTTTCGTAATTTACAGTACTTCGTCTTTCCAAAACTGCGACCTTTCCAACTTTTATTCTATTATATTTTCTGTTTAAGTTTAGTTTAAATTTTAGATTTCTATGGGATATCAGAGCATAAAATTTTGTGTAAAAACTGTTGTGTGCATTGAAAAATTTATTTATTTCTAATAAAAAAGTTTCAAATTCTGCAAATTTCGTGTAAAAGTGATAAATGGTTATAGAAAGAATAATTTTAAATTAAAAATTAAAACTATATTTTACTATAGAATAATTAAATGATTATCAAGTGATTTTAAGGAGTTTCAAGGGATTTCAAAAAATTACAAAAGTTTTTAGGGATTTAAGAGATTTAAGGGATTTCGAAATAAATCTGAACATTTTTTTAGTCGCACGTAATCGTTTGGAAATCCTGAAAATTTTGGTAATCCCATAAAATCTTTTGAATTAAATTGAAATATTTTGAAATTCTTTCGAATATCTTGAAATTTTTGAAAATGCTTAAAAATGTATGAAATCTACTGATTTTTTTATTGATCCCATAAAATTTTCGAATATCTCTTAAAATCTTTTAAAACTCATTGAAATCTAAAAAAATTCATAAGATTTCTTTTTACATACTCGTTTGAAATCGTTAGACATTTCTTTAAAATTGTTTAATATGCTTTAGTATTATATAATTCAAATCTCGCTTGTACTGCAAATCATGGATTCAAGGAAATCCTCTAAAATTTTTTTAATTATATTGAATTTTTTTTTAATCCGCAATGATTCCATGAAATCTATTTACTTTTTTTTGTTGATCCCGTAAAATTCTTAGAATCTCTTAAAATCTTTTAAAACTCATTGTAATCCCAAAAAATTCTTGAAATATCTTTTTAATCCTTTAAATCGTTAAAATTTCCCTAGATTCCGCGGATATACCCCAAAATAATTGCAAATCTTTTTCAACTTAGGACTGGAATCCCATATATCAAATTCTCTAAAATATTTTGTAATCCGTGGGAATTTTAAAAATTTTGACATTGTTGTTTCTTTATCGACACAGTTTAAAAATGGTTTTTTGGCTTCCCTTTTTGTATTTGTTTTGCATGAGAGGGGAGGTCGTACAAAAAATGCATAGTCCGAAATTTAAAGAATGTAAATATCTGTGGGATATTAATTAACATTTTTTTGTTCTTTTCTGAAGTTAAATATATTCAAATAGTGTATTGAAGCATCTAAAGATTTATCTGCCTGTCGTTTTTATCGGTACCGCAATAATATGAGAATCGGAGTTGTATACTATGACGTAAGATAAATATTCGAACGTATAAAGAAGCTGTGTATCGGAAACCGCTTTAGACCTTCAATATAAGAAGTGAGAAAATCTAAGAGAGAAAGAGAGAGAGAAAAAAAAGAAAGAGTGAAAAAAAGATTCATGGTGGTAGTCACTTGTCAATTACATCAGTTTAATTTTCTTTTGACAGGAGTCAGTGAGTTCGGAAGAATTTCTGGAACAATGGGAATTGATGACTCAATAGATTCCATGTTATATATCTTGTAAATAAATTCAATAGAGTTTCAGGATTTTTAAGAGATTTCAAGATATTTAAAATTATTTCAGTGAATTTCAAGAGATTTGAAGGGATTTCAATCAATAATATGAAAATTTAAGGGATTTCATAAAAATTCGAAAGAGTTTTAGGATTATCAAGAGATTTCAAGTGATTTTAAGGAATTTCTAGGTATGTACATATTTCAATGGATTTTAAGGGATTTCAAAATATTTCAACGCATTTCACAGAATTTCCAGATAATTCAGAAGAGGTAAAGGATTAACAAGAAATTTCAAGTGATTTTAACGAATTGATATTCATTTTAATTTCATAAAGCACTTTGAAGATTGGATTGAAGTTTCAGACATCTAGTCTGACGAATTTTTTTTATTTTATTTTTTTTTACATCTACTGGATTAAAAATGTTTAAAAAAAGTTCCCAAAACCATTTTATTTTATTTTTATTTACTAACAAAAATTTACCTGGCGTTGCTCGGGGTTTTAAGAGATTTCCAGGGGTTTTAGAAATATTTTAAGGGATTTCGTATAAAGACTTTAAAGAATTTCAGAAAAATTCATGGGATTTTAAAAAAAGTTCTAAAGAGTTTTAGAAATTTTAAGGGATAAAAAGACTTTAAAAGATTTTAAAAATTGTTAAAGGATTCTAAGAGATTTTATTTTATTTCAGACACTTTTATGGATTTTTAAAACAGTTCAAAAGAGTTATCACAAGGATTTTTCAGACATTTTTATCGATTTCACTAGATTTCAAAACACTTTTAAGAATCTCACTTTCATGAGATTCTAAGTGATTTAAGGGATTTCAAGAGATTTCAAGTGTTTATGGGGAATTTCAATGAATTTCAAAAGAATTCAAAAGATTTTCAACAGATTTCAAGCCATTTAAAGTGATTTTAAGGGAGTTAAAGGAATTTGAGGAAGTTTTCAAGATCTTTCAAGTAATTTTAATGAATTCCAAGGGATTTCGAAATATTTTAAATGATTTCAAGATATTTTAAACGTTTCTAAAGTTTCAGACTATACGTCTGAAACTTCAACCAAATACATACTTTGAAGCCTGTTTTCTCCGTGCAGATTTTCTACAA
Source organism: Synergus magnus (assembly GCA_032275165.1). NCBI lineage: Eukaryota > Metazoa > Arthropoda > Insecta > Hymenoptera > Cynipidae > Synergus > Synergus magnus. Next base: position 5,600,448 of record JAUESH010000008.1, on the reverse strand, counting down.
AAAATGATTTCTTTTAGAAAAAGCAACTTTCACGCATGAATGGCGACCTAAATCTCTGTATAGTGAAGGAGTCATATGACGAGTCCAGCATTCACTTCTTTATGGGCACTGGGCACATATTACCAGCGAATGTGCGAACCGTGGCGCTTGCGCATTAGTGTAAGTGAGTATACTGCTCAGATGGTCCTATACTGAATACTCCTACAGAAATCGTTGCAGCAGTGTGGACTGTGGAGGAGCAATGAGGGGAACTCGTGTAGTGACTCTGAAAGAGGGTGGCTCCCGGGAAACGAATGGGAGCCGCCCGTCCAGGATTGCCACCGCCCATACGGTAGGGAACTCTCCGGATACCAGAAAATAATCACAATCAACCTGGACCTGGATTCTGGTCAGGCTTTTCTAACTCTATCTGAAAGCATCTGAAAATTCGTCTAAAAATGAGGCTCCGGATGCAATAAGGGGACGTAGAATTTTTCGACTTGAGAGCAATGACTTCTCGTTGTTTTAAAAAATTACTTTATAACTTTAATTTCAGATTATTCAATTAATACAGGGAATTTTGAATCTCATAAAAAAACAATTTAAAAATTCTTATTTTTGCCTTGTCAGAGTTCATTTGCACTCGAGCCGAAAAATTCTATGTGTCCCTATTGCGTCCGAAGTCTCAAATGTCAACTGTCTTTATTTTTCATCAGAGTTTAAGATTATGTATATCGAAACTGCTTCTGTATTAATTTGAAGTCTCGAAATAAGTCTCTCACATTGAATGAAGTCAGTGTGAATATAAAAAGAATTTGTAACATTTTTTTAAATTGAAATTAAGATAATAATTTGAGAACAATAGTTTCGAGGCATTTCAAGTAACTTTAAAAGGAATTTCAAAGGACTTTTAAAGAATTCCAAATGATTTAAGAATTTTTAAGAGAATTTACATGATTCTAAGGAATTAAATAAAGTACCTGAACCCATTATGGCCTACCTAATGTTTTTTCTTTTTTAAGTAGTTTTAACGTGAAAAAAATTTGCTTTTAATTAATGCTTGTGAAAAATAAATGCTTTTGAGTAAATAAAAACATAAAAATGTAACCAAATTTTTATTGACAAAGTCAAAAAAGGACAAAATCAGAAAAGTGTATTTAGGCCATATTGGGTCCAGGTACCTTATATAGAATTTAAAAATGTTTTTAAAAACTTTTAAGGATTTTATAAGTTAATTTATAGAATTTTCAAAGAATTCAAAATGGTTTAAGGATTTTTAAGAGATTTCATAAGATTTCAAAGGATTTAAGGTTTTTTTTAAGGATTTTAAGAGATTTTAAGCCTCGTGGAATTCTTTAAAACTACTTTTGTTTTTTAATATTTTTTGACAATTAGCAGAAAATAGCTGTATAAGAATTCGAACTATCATTCATTTTATCTTGAGAATAGTATTTACAACTGAATTTTAATCTGTGAAAGATCAGAGCCGAGTGTGAACGATGAAATATATTTTTAAGTGTGTAATCGCGTTTGGCGAGAGCCACATTGTGTGTAGCTGATGTGTCGATTGTATCACGACACACCTGGGTGTGTGGCCAGAGGGGATGAGAAACCCTTTGAGAAAGATGGAAGAGGTGTGTACAGCTATAATACTGGAGTCATTGGACTTTACTATATAACCAAAGACCAGCGACCACCCATTCTATAAAGCGCGTGGTGCCTTTTCACATGTAGATCCTCTGATTACAAACTGGATGCGAATTAAATGACCTCAGTGTGGATCATTTCTCTTCCAGGTCGGTTAATTTCTATTTCTGGCGATAAAGGTGATTATAGAAGTTTCATTCATTCACAATTAATAACATTCTTTTACAGATGAAAGAAAAAAGACAGTTATTGAAAAATGCTGAAATTATTTACATATACTTAATTATGGTTTATTGAGAGGGAATGTATATGATTTCAACGACTTTTAAAAGCTTTGATCCGTCACAAACCTAATTATAAATTCTTCCACAGAATGTTCTTCAATTTTTTAAAACTAGAATGCTATGTCTTTGTCAATAATGTATGATTTTGATTTTGAAAAAATTCAAAATATTTCGAGGTATTTTTAAATATTTCAAAGAATTCAAAAGATTTCAAGTGAATAAATAGTTTTCAAGAGATTTAATAGATTTTAAAGAATTAAAAAAAAATTTTAGGTGTACTTCCGAAAAGGTCAATCCTCCGATTTTGTTTAAACTCCGTATGCTTATGTATTTTGACACGCTGATTATGAATATGATAGTGAAAATTGGCGCAAATTCATGGAGAAAAATGGATATTCAAACTAAACATCTAGATAGTAAAAAAATTGAATTACAAATATATTCATCCTAAATATCTAGATATTCATCCTAAAAATCTAGATATTCATCCTTAGCATATAAATATTCAACCTAATTATCTCGTTTTCCAAACTTAGTATCTGGATATTTAGATTGAATATCTTAGATAGTTGGTGACCTATTTGAGTATCTAAGATATTGAGGTTGAATATCCAGATACTTAGACTGAATATCTTAGATGGCTGTCACATAG
>JAUESH010000008.1:5574547-5588210 GCA_032275165.1 Synergus magnus | reverse complement strand
CCATTCAATTCTGTTGAATTACCAAATAAGTCAAATGCCATTTAATGCTTTTTCCAACCAGATATATCGAATACAATCAATGCATTTGAATGCCGTTAAATTAATTCCGGACAAAAATGGAATTTCTTTGGATTTATAGACATTAAAGTGTACAATTTTTTCAATGCCATATAATCCACTTCAATGCTCTCCTTTTTACAGGGATAGGTGAAAAGCAAGAGCAACTATGGAAATTGAACTGGAAATATGAAGAATTGCAGCAACTTTCAGTTAATTGCAGGATTATGCATGGTTCTGCATGTCACGATAAACGAAGGTTGTTTTATAAGGTTGATTTATAAGGAATTTAAAAAGATTTTGAACTTTTTTGTGAAAATTTAATGGACTTCAAGAGGTTTCTAGAAATTTTAGCTGATTTGAGAGATTTTAGAGTTATTGGTGAAATTTTAATGGTATTTAAGAAATATTTATGATTTTGGCAAGATTTTTAGTTAATATATATAAATTTTAGTTAATTTAGTCTTCATGTTTTCCGTGATAATAAAATTTAAGTAATTATAATGGTTGTGAAACCTTTGGTTTAACAATCTTTATATTTTCCTAAATTGCGAAACAACCGCGAGACGTAACGTTTCCTTCCAATTTGTGTGATGATATCATTAATTATTACTCAGCATTACTGAAAATTCATAAATTATTAAAACTTTTATCATTTTTGCGCAAAAGAATTCGTAAGAGAAAAATGTAAAGAGAATGAAAATGAATGGATCCATCGCACTTTATTATGACTTGTTTATTATATGGTCCGCCTTTTTACAGAACAAATAGTAACAATCATAATTACTTTTGTTTTCATTCAACATCACTAAAAACCTGCTTGAAAAAGTCAAACTTTTTAATCAAATATCTTTAGAATCACTGAACAGGCATTGTGCCTTAATTAGACTGCTGGTATTGCCGGACGGTTCCTGTGATCGGAAGAAATATCCTGATGCGGGAACCGAGAGAAAATCAGTGCCGAATGACTTGCCATTTCGTAAACGGTGCTGAGTGACTGAGTGTGAATTCAATTAAGGGCTCGCTTTAAACATCTATCAAGCCTTGTTTAAGGCTCATTCATTATTTGGATAACGAGATGAAAAATTTTAATTCAAAGCCGATACAAAAGCGAAAGTCTTTCAGAAACGCTCCGCCTGATTCAAACATCATAAAACATATTATCTCATATATTACCTATCTTTAATCAAGATTTTCACATTGATTTCTCAAAATTGAAATGCCCCTTTTTTCTCTATTTAACTATAAGAAAATTCCTTTCAATTCTGAAAATTCGACAGATTTCCACGTGTGACGTAATCTCGTAATAAATGATACTTTTTTTTCGAAATTGCCCCAAATCTCCTCTTACATGATGCACACATATATCAATCTGAAAGCTGAAACTCGACTCTCCATAGTCGATGCGGCAGCCATAAAGGCTCGAGGAAACATGAGAACAGGGCGTTGGGATTGAATTCAGGTCTGCCTCTCCCTAACTTTGAAAGACCCTTCACCAATATGAGTTCAGGGCACAGGGAACTGGGATGTGAAGGAAATAGTTTGGGGCGTTTCTATTCCTCTGCTCCTTTAATTGTATCATAGAGTTTTCCATTTTTTACGCTTTGATGAAATAATTCCATGAAAATTCCATTTTTTTCATTAAAGCCTTCGCGCCCTAGAATTTAATGACGTTTCGATTGCTGGAACTTGACATCTTACCGAAAAAAGGACCAAAATTATACTTCAAAACATTTACACTTATATTCATGCTTCATTTATTAAATACATAATAATGCATTATTTATTTGTTTATTATTTATTTGTGTGAAATTTAGGCAACGGTTAAAGCCTAATTCTTTCCAATTCAGTTATTCTAAGAAATTTCATTTCATTTTCAGCTTGCTGTGAAATTTTGACTGAAGAAGAATCAGTTTTGAGCTCATCTTGTATTTTCCCACGAGGCTAAGACGCTATATGCGGTATTCTGTAAAGGTCTTATCGCACTTACGCCTATATTCGCTGATGCTCAGCACACGGAACCAGGCCGTTACATTATTCATGTTTAATATCACCAAGTATTTCATCCCCAGTCTGAAAGCCGCCATGATACCACCGGTGGCGCCGGTAATATTATTGCTGAGAGAGATGGACTGACATCTTGACGAACGTATGGTTTTGATAAAACATTCCATGTTTTATATCAGATCTTATACAAAATCTTACATAAAAAATGTCAAAAATTTCAAACCATGGTTGGAAATTTTAGACATTTAAAATAAATGAGCTGCAGCTCGTTTATTTTAATATTAAGCAGAAAATGTATTATAATTACTTATGGAAGCCGACTACACGTTCTTAGATTTTTCAACTTGGGTTCAGTTCTTAATTAAATTTTGGGAAGAATTTTATTTACAAGATAAGAAAAGAGAGAGAGAAATGCTTCGTGGGTGAGTGGCGAGTGAAGCTTTTAATCCAAGCGTGCAAGAAGACGCGGAAGTTGTCAGCGTCTTAGCGTCGCCAGGGACATCTCAGCATCCCCATTTCCTATCAAGCTTGCTCTCATTCCTTCTATCATCCCATCCTTCGATCCACCCTCTTCAGGGTCGTGTTTGTTCGAAGAGGGTAGAGGAGAGTGCCAAGGAAAGTTGATGACCTTGATTTTATACATGTTTAGAACATGAAAAATTTACTGACAGTGCATTTTTCTCTGTAATCAACTTTTTTCAAGCACCTTTTTCAAGATTTTTTTACAACCACAATTCTCAAATTCCTCTTACCAATTTTTTTTTCACCACTTTTCCAAGCACAATACGAAACCCTGTTTTCCAACCTTTTCCCAAACTCCTTTTCCAACCCGATTTTTCTACATATTTTCCACATATTTTCCTACCGTTTTCCCCACTCTTTTACCAACCCCCTTTACGAAGGCCTTTTTCCTATCACAATTTTCAAATTTCTTTTCCCACCCTTTTTCCAACCATTTTTCCAAGCACATTTTCCCATAATCCTTTTCCAACACCCCATTTTCCAAGCACATTTTCGAATCCCTGTTTGCCTCACCTTTGTCTCAACACTTTTCCAACCCCCTTTTCCAAACCCATTTTGCTAGTCTCCAACCTTCTTTTACCACCCTTTTTCCAACCACCCTTACAATCGTTTTTCCAATCGACTTCTCTAAACTTTTTTTCTACTCCTTTTTTCACGCCCTCTTTCCAATAGCTTTTTTCCAAACCTTTACGGAAAAACTTTTCCAAAACCCCCTTTTCCTTCTAATTTCTAAATTTTTTATCTTTCAATAAAATTCACTTATTCGCTGAAAAAATTTGTACCAACATCTTTTTTAAAACTCCTAAAGAGGAATGATTTAAGTGACAAAATTCAGACTTTCTTTTTTTTTTTTCATTCTTTTATGTATATTTTTTTTCATGACATTATTGACTCTTTTTTGCTGACTGACTTTACCCCACCTCCACACAATACACCGGATATTTCAGCGAACGGATCACCCCGCCAACAGCATCGGCGTTGATTTCCGCGGGGAGTGACGCGTCACGTCGCGTGTGTCGAGGGGTGCCAAAAGCAGTCTGCACCTATACTGTTGGACCACCCATTGAACCGACCCTTCGTTCCATTTTCATCCCCCGCCCTTTCCGACACGAACCCATATCCAGAGACAATATCCATCCCGATGAAAAGAGTTTATTACTCATAGGTAGAAAATCCAAAAAAAATGTATACTATATAGTACGTACTTTATTTATTTATATGTTCATATGATTTTTCGTTAACTGTTAACGGGCTATCGGGATTAACGGACTATTTAATTTCCGTTAATTTCCATTAACTTCCGTTAACCTCCGTTAACTCAAAACGCAGCTAAAAAAAGTTTTTTAGACCTGTGACCCGATCGAAAATTAACATTTTGTTTGTAAAATATTTATTTCTCTGATGAAAAATCAACCATCAAGTACGACAGCCCCCATCCGAGTACAACCGTGACAACTGCTGCTTAACATTGGTGTTCGAACGAGAAGCCTTAAACAGTTTCATGCGCCCAAGCTGGCATATTTATATATTTAAAAGAAAACGATATATTATCTTGAATATCTTATTGTCAAAATATATCCAAGTAAAGTATATAATCTACAATTAATTATTCTTATGAATATCAGATTTCACTTGGGGTGACGTGAAGTCACTTAATGTTATCAACACGCGATAACTGTCAAATAGAATATTAGTTCACGCCAGTCAGCTGTCAAATTTCAGCGAATCGTTCTCAAACTTCTTAGTCTCAAAGCAAAGGTTCTTAACGAAGACATATATCGTGATTTTCTATATTTACAGGAAGTATACTGACAGTCGAAAAGTCATCGTTCTCGACAAAGCGATTCATATTGCTGTAATATTTTCCATGGCGTAGAAATTTGTTAGAATAAGGTAAAACTTATAAAAATCTGCTCTACCAAAAAACTCTCCAAAAATTGTACAATTTTCACAGTTGTAAACGAAAAATAACTGTAACGCGATTTGTGGTATGATTTATTGCCACGAAGGCGAATCTGAAAGTTGAAAATATTTTCTTAACATTGTCATCATAATATTACATGTTTTTCCATCTAATTTCTGTCTGTAGTTTCTTCCGAATTTCAGCAAATAAGTGATTATGGTTTACTTCAGCAAACGGAAATGATTTTGGTTCCCACTTTGGTTCTGAATTCTGACTTCTGACTTCACGCGTGACTAAACTCTTGAATATTTCCCAAAGAGAAAGTTCACAGTTCACCCCTTTTTGGTCGTTCCATGTGGTTTCATCATTGCACGTTGAAACCTTCAAACCAACCATTTGACTCCCTATACAGAGGCATTGGTAGGTCAGACAAGAAGTGTGCAATAGAGCTCTAATCTAGAGTTTGAGTTGGACAATGCAGGGGTATAAGAGCCAGGATGAAAGCAGCAGGCGAGTGGGATTGCCGACATTTGTGCCAGGCGCTTTGGTTATCGTTGTTGTAGACTAACAGAGAGGAAAGTAAAGCAGTAGCTGGAAAAAGGGGAAAAGGGGAAAAAGAGAGAAAGGGAGAGGGAAAGAAAGAAAGAGAGGAAAAAGAAAAGAGGGAAAGGGAGTGAAGAGGTGGGTTAAAATGGGTGGCAAGGGGGAGAGAAGAGAGAGAAGAGCCACGGTGCATGGCTCTCCGTACAATCATTAATCACCTTCATGTCTCGGGTAGCTCCGCGCAGAGGGGTACCTTATACTAAGGGTGTACCTTATACACCGTGGTATGAGGTGGTTTCAACCTTCAGGAGGACGAGAATGCTCTCGTTCTACTGTTCATGTTGCAGCCAGTTCGTCCGACGCAGAAGGGCGAAACCACCCCCTGAAGACACTCAGACATGCCGATTACCATTATCGTCGTGGTCGAGAATCTGATACGAGATACATCTGTAATAGGAAGAATGTAAAATGCTCGAATAATAGATGAAGAAATAAAAAGCTTCGTATATCCGTTACGCTCCCCTTAACAGTTTTGGTGCATAATTTTTTTTATCTGATTATGTGGATGATGAGGAAAAGCTAATTTTAGGTTGCAGGGTAGACAATTTAATGGTATTTTAAAAAATCTGTAGGCTTTTGAAAGAAGGTAGTAATAAGATAGTAATAAGGTAGTAATAAGGTAGTAATAAGTAAAATTTTGAGAAATTTATTAGGGTTTGAAGGATTTGTGAAGAATTTCAAACAAAAGTTTGTAAAAGAAATTTTAAACACAAATATTAGACAAATTTTGTTAAAAAATTTTTGTTGATTAGTGCATTGATTAATCAATAATTAGTGCCTTCTATTTAATCTCCCAAAGTTTCAACTTGATATCTTATTTCGTGTCGACGTGAACATGGCGAAAAGAAAGTAAAAAAAAATTTTTTTGAGGTTCTGAAAACATGCCCTTGAAGTCACAAAAATTTTAATAGTGTATGCAATTTCAGTGCTTGCCAGGCTCATGCGATAGTATCATAGTAATTTTTCCCAATGTTATTTAGAATGCACTCTCCAGGCTGCAATTAAAGTATCATTTGTGCGTGCTATGGGAAAAGGGGCCTCTGTTTTATAGAAACGATTATTTTTGCCTCCACTAGGTAATGTGGGTGACACTAATTCCCAGTCGACGATTCTTGTGTGTAACACGTTAAAAGTGAGTGGAACAAAAAGATTACTGGGTACGAGTTGCGATAACATCCGAACTGCCTGACGTATTTGACTGACGACCTCTCAGACGACGCTGCAGCACGCCATTGCATTCGCAAGCATGGAATGATATTTATCTAGAGGTAATTAGGAGTTGCTTCGCATCATGCATGTATATATATATATATATATATGGATAAATTGTTTGAGGTCTCTCGTTCGATTATCGGAGTTAAGCAACGCTCAACGCGATTATATTCGGATGGGGGGCATTCGTACTCGTATACAAAGAATAAACCAAAGTTACGCTCTATTATTTATTTATAATTAACTAGAGTATTTATGTACTTCATATCAAATATAATTTATTTTTTGTTTTGTCGAAAATTGTACAAACGTTAATTCTTATTATAAATGATGAAAATCATGTTTTAATGATATTCTTTTCCTTTGGTTTAAAAATAAAACATCGCCTACGAAGTATCATTTACGTATATTGACCGAGCCTGTCTATAATGTCTATCCAATTTCTCGATTTCGATTTATCCTATATAATTTATAACATTCGGTGTACAGGGAGAAAGAAAACTGGTGTTTTTATGAAGTCATTAGTTTATACGAAATCAATTAATTCTGGAAACGCGGTGATTTATTCAGACGAAAGACTCTAAATGTCAATTTCTAAGGTGAATGTTAGTTTATTGTGATATGCCGTGACCATTGGGGCTATTTAATAATAAAATTCTTTATCATTATATGAGCAGCTTCAAATAAAAAGTGGAAAAAAAATTTGCGGGTATTTTCACTATCATTTTCGTAATCAGCGAATCAAAATACATAAGCATACGTAGCCTCAACGGAATCGGAGATTTATGCGCTTTTCGGAATTTTTCCCGAAAAAATATTTTTACAACTTCATGACGTCTTCAGCGCAGAAATTGTAAAAATCAAACCATCATTATCTGAACTGTGTATTTTAGTATATAAATCATACAATGTATAAGACATAAAAGTTTATTAAAAGAAATATTACATGTTGTTAGGGATTGCTAGATTCCCTACAATAACTTGTAAAAATGTTTGTGTTTTTTATTGACGTTACTATAGCAAACATTATAGATATTACCTACTTACCAAAATTAGAATCATTAAGCAAATAGAATTTGATTATAAAAGTAAACGCATTCTCAAAATCTTCCATTTGGTATCGTCTTCAGTGCAGAATTTGTTTAAAGCAGAACTTGATCATCTGAACTCTGTAATTTAGTGTATAAAATGGCAGAAAAAATACTTTTACATCTGTTAATTCTTTGCGGCGTTTTGTGCCAAGGAATTATCGCCACTTTATCAGACAATGAGATCCGTAAGTAAAATGTTATTTGCTTATAAATAATACATTTAGAATAAAGATTAAACCATCGAGAGATTATAGTTTATCAAATACTTGCAGAAGAATCATCTACTCTTCTGGCACGCGAAAAACGTGTAATTAATCTCGAACCGGGTGGACAACATCCAGTGCGGATTGAACAAGTTAATTACATGACAATTCTTAGAAAAGGACAAAATATTCAGTGCGCAGCTGTGATACTGTCGGACTACACAGTCATTACTGCTGCGAACTGTCTTCTGTACCATGAATCGGAGTATAATATTCTCTCTGGTTCAGGATATACACAAAGTAGTGTAACTCACGCCGTAACATCGAAAGTAACACAGTACAGCAATCCGCCACATGGAACTGCTGATGGTCTTGCCTTATTATCTGTCGATCCTCCTTTCATATTTGGTCCAAAAACAGGAAGCATACAATTGTACACAGGACCTTTACTGGCAGGTACACAGGCTACCGTCAGTGGTTGGGGATGCTACTATCCATTAATGTAAGTTATTAATAACATATATTAATTGTGTAAAGACATAAACCAAGACTATTATAAAGATGACTGTTGAAAGCGTAAAGTCTGTGTGACATTGAAGATTTAATCCATGATATTGTAGTCATCGAATGATATTATTGTAATGTTTACTTAAATACGTTGCTGTTTTTTTTATATTTCAGACCTCAAGAATGGAATCGAAGACTGCGCCAAATTACTATACCAATAATGAACCACAGAGAATGTCAAAATGTCTACCAAAATCATTTTGCGGTTTCGTATAAACATATTTGCACTTATCATGAACAAAAATGCTGTGCCCGTAATGATCGCGGTGCTCCTTTAGTTGTCAATAATATGCTGGCTGGCATTCATGTTTATAAAGGAGAATTTTCTCACCACATAAATCCTGATGTTTTCATAGACTTGAGACTACCCGAATACAGGGAATGGATCAGGCGAAACACTCTCTTAATGTGAATCAACAAAAGCTGAGTGATTTTTGGCGAATAGTTGTTGATAAAAATAGCTATAAAAATATTTACTTATATATCCAAATTAATACAATCCACATGATACATACAATACGACATTTACGTATAATGCATAATGAAAAATTAAGAGATAATGCGGAGTAATGTGTGAGAAACTTTTAAATATGCGACGTATGTATATATATGTATCGAATAAAAATCTACTTTGAAAGCAACTATAGTACAATACCAGAGTAGATACTTATCAACTATAGTGCTCATTTAATGAACATTTTGCTTCTTCGTAATGGACAGGCTGTTGCCAAAAAGGTTCCTCATTTGGACCAGGCTGGTTTTCTAATAAAATATTCGCATCGAGTAAAATATTTTCGCACTTGTCTCTTATTCTATTTCACAATTGTTTGCAGACTTTATATACAGCTGTTAATTCACCACGTATATCTATAGACTTACAGCTAATTGTTTGTCTATTGTATATAACTCGTGACGTTCAAGTGTCTTCGCCTTTTTTCATTACCAAACAATTTATTGGTACTAGTACTTTTTGGAAATGAGAATATTTGAGCAAATAAAGTGAAATCTACTTCAACGGAATCGGAGGTATACGCTTTTCGGAACTTTAACCGAAAAAATATTTTTATATTTTCATGTCGTTTTCAGCGCAGAAATTGTAAAAAGCAGAACATCATTATCTGAATTGTGTAATTTAATGTATAAATCATATACCTTGTAAAAGTTTTGGCTTTTCTTATCACTGTTGCTAGCAAACATTAGGGATTAACTACTTACCAAAATTAGAATCATTAAGCAAATAGAATTCGATTAAAAAAGTAAAAAAATTCTCAAAATCTTCCATTTGGTATCGTCTTCAGCGCATCAATTGTTAAAAGCAGAATTTGATCACCTGACCTCTGTAATTTAATGTATAAAATGGCAAAAAAAATACTTTTACATCTGTTAATTCTTTGCGGCGTTTTATGCCAAGGAATTGTCGCCACTTTATCAGACAATGAGATCCGTAAGTAAAATGTTATTTGCTTATAAATAATACATTTAGAATAAAGATTAAACCATCGAGAGATTATAGTTTATAAAACACTTGCAGAAGTATCACCTGCTCTTTTGGCACGCGAAAAACGTGTAATTAATCTCGAACGGGGTGGACAACAGTCAGTGCGGTTTGAAGAAGTTAACTACATGACAATGCTTAGAAAAGGACAGAGTATTAAGTGCGCAGCAGTAATACTGTCGGATTACACAGTCATTACTGCTGCGAACTGTGTTCAGTACCATGAATCGGAATATAATATTCTCTCTGGTACAGCATATCCACCGGGTGGTGAAACTCGCGCCCTAACATCCAAAGTAACACATTACGGCAATCCTCCATATGGAAGTGCTGACGGTATTGCTTTACTAACTGTCGATCCACCTTTCATATTTGGTCCAAAAACAGGAAGCATACAATTGTACACAGGACCTTTACTGGCAGGTACACAGGCTACTGTTAGTGGTTGGGGATGCTACTATCCATTAGTGTAAGTTATTATTAACATATATTAATTGTTTAAAGCCATAAACCTAGACTGTTATAAAGATAACTGTTGAAAGCGTAAAGTCTCTGTAACATTGAAGATTCAATCCATGATTGAATGATGTTATCGTAATGTTTACTTATATATATATATATATACATATATATTGCTATTTTGTCATATTTCAGACATCGAGAACAGACATACAATCGAAGACTGCGCCGTATTACTATACCAATAATAAACCACGGAGAATGTCGAAATGTCTACCAAAATCGTTTTGCGGTTTCATATAAACATATTTGCACTTATCATGAACAAAAATTATGTGCCCGTTATGATCACGGTGCTCCTTTAGTTGTCAATAATATGCTGGCTGGCATTCATGCTTATAAAGGAGAATTTCCTGGACACATAAATCCTGATGTTTTCATAGACTTGAGACTACCCGAATACAGGGAATGGATCGCGCAAAACACACTCTTAATGTGAATCAACAAAAGCTGATTGATTTTTGGCGAATAGTTGCTGATGGAAATAGCTATAAAAATATTTACTTATACATCCAAATTAATACAATCCACAAGATACATATAATACGACATTTACTCATAATCCGTATTGAAAAATCAAGAGATAATGCGGGGTAATGTGTAAGAAACTTTTAAATATGCGATGTATGTATATATATATGTGTGTATTGAATAAAAATCTACTTCTAAAGCAACTATAATACTTATTATTTTATACATAAAAATTGTTTATACTAAATTTTACGTTATGTTTAATGTTGCGTATGGGATAGCTTTAAGTTAGCCAGTACCAGATCACTTGAGTTGATAAGTATCAACTCTGGTCATTTAATGAACATTTTGCTTCTTCATGATGGACAGAATGGCGCCCGAACAGGGACATGAGTTTTTTCTAAAATAAATTCAGTCCTTAAATTAAAAATTAAAAATTATACTTTTGAAACATTTGACTATCAGATACAAAAGGCAAGTTTGAGAGAGTCATAAATTTTTATTGTGAATGATTTTAAAACTTAAATTATATTGTTTAACGTTATCAACTTTTATGACTCGTATGAGTTCATTTCTTATGTTTGTTACTTGATCATTGTAAATATGATGAATATGACACGCAAAAATCACAAAATTTTGATAAAGAGCGATTGCGAAACATAGTTTTGCAATAGGGGGATTTTGGTTGTCGCGATGATCATGTTCTCGCTTTGGATCTTGATAGATCTAATGATTTTTGTGGGATTGAGAGCGAGGATATATTTTGCTCTCATGATTCGTTAAGCCAAAATACTGTTTGTTACAATGAATTGTTTGATAATAATTTGAACCATGTAACGTGCCAATTCCATCTTTTATGGATAAATATTGTCCCGTAACGTGTATCTCAGAACAATTTTGCAGTTACTTGTGTTTGCATGAACGGATAGTTGATCTTCCGATTTTTGATATCATGCTGAAAATAGGGGGGTACAATAAATCAGTAGAAATTTCGCGTCGAATTCTTATTGATGTTCATATAGGGAATATTCGGGTTCGAACATACTTTCTGGTTGTTCTATTACTTCGAACACCGATCATATTGGGCAACGACTGGATTATGGGCAATAATGTTCATAATTGTCCGTCAAATAATTTAGTTTTGATTGATGGAGTGCCGATCCCGGATTCGTTAGTCTTGTTTTCCCAAGCATCGTCTGGTAGGGTTCCGGTTTCTGCCGAAAATAATAAAATGTACATTGAGTTTTTGGACGACCAAATTGATACGGAAAATCTAAATAATTTAAAGGCTACACATGTGGAGTCTGAAGTAAATATTGATGAAAAGGCTGAGGGTATCGAAATCTTTAACGGTTATGAATCTTTATCGTCTTGTACGTTTGCTCATAAGGATATTATTTGTCTTGATCGTGCTATTTGTTGTGATTTCGAAGATGTTATAGATATATCTGTCTTATTTGGTGTGGATTTAAATATTGATTCGGAAGCAATAACTGAATAAAGAGAACTGTTTAGAAGAGATATTCCTAAACCTGTTATAGAGTTCTTACAACTGATGCCAGTTGTTCCCGACCGTAGTGATTTCTCCGAAAAGGTACAAATTGTTAATGCTAAAAATTGTATTGATAATTTTCCAGTGATAGAATTGAGTTGTGTAAAAAATTTTGAAAATGAAACAAATTTATTAGATATTCATGTAGAATCGAAACCCGCATCCTTCCGGGACGGAGTTCGGGGGATCGCAGCTTCGCTTACGGAATGCGACGGTTTGAATCGGCGTGCCCCAATCGATTGTAGTTATTTTGTTCGGGATTAGGACCCGGAAATTTATTTTTATATCAATTTGAAGAGAACATTGGTAAAGGGAGAGGAATTCCTATTGATCTCTTCTATTGGATGCAGTGATTCGAAATCGGAACGATCACTGACTTCTAAAAAAATCTTCGAGAACGAATATTTTTTTTTTATTAGGTAGCGATCTTTCGGTTAAATCTCTCTGAAGACACTGCTTAGCAGTTTTAATGATCGGATCGCTTATTCTCTTGATGTTCATGTAAAACAATGTTGTCTTTTGTCGATCACGCTTGTGGCAGATGATCGTGAATTAAATTTTCTCTCTTATGTATATTACGGATCTCATAATTTGCTTATCCTACAGTTTCTAACAGTATCTATAAAGGTAATTTATTTATTGATTTTCTAATTTTGCTAACCATTGGGTATATTTGGTTTGATGTATCAAAGAAGAGAATCAAATACCACAGGTATCGATCCCACAACCATCATACCAGGAAGAGTGGCATTTTGACCATCTCTGAGCGATGTCTTACGAGATCCCATAGGAGAGACGAAGGCGATAAGACGCGTTCGGGCGTTGGGAAGTTCCCTCAACTGGTTTCGAATGATGGGAATGATTCCTAGGCTGGCTCTCGCTAATCCAACCATATTTCCCCGATTTCCATTTCGCCCTATGTCGATCTACGTATGACAATTGGTACTTGTATGTGAGTTTTGTTCTAAAATCGCCTGTCTATTTATTTGATATCGCCCATTGCGATTTACTGAGTATTCAAACTTATTTTATGATGATTCATTTTTGCGCATTTTCATATTTCTAATAAAATATTCGCATAAGAGTAAAAGATTCTCGCACGTGTCTCTTATTCTATTTCGCAATTGTTTGCAGACTTTATATACAGCTGTTAATTCACCACGTATATCTATAGACTTACAGCTAATTGTTTGTCTATTGTATATAACTCGTGACGTTCAAGTGACTTCGCCGTTTTTGCATTACAAAACAATTTATTGGTACTACCGTTTTATGGAAATGAGAATATTTAAGCAAATAAAGTGAAATCTACCTTAACGGAATCGGAGGTATGGGCTTTTCAGAACTTTACACGGAAAGTGTATAAATCATATAACTGGTAAAAAATTTTATTCGATACCACCATGTTATGAGCCTGCAACGCCCCCTGAAAAACGAGCGTTATGTAGCCCCTTACCGAAT
>JAUESH010000008.1:5509501-5521164 GCA_032275165.1 Synergus magnus | reverse complement strand
TCTAGTTTAAAATGAATGCTCGTAACCCACTTTGCCACATTTTACGTCGAGCGAGAGGATGTCACACGCAGGATTGTTGGAAGATCCTCAGGGAGTTCTTAAGAGAATTTCGCTTATATATCCGCATGTAATATCTCATACAAATATATTTAGATATATTTGTGTAGAGTATACGAGGACTGAATGATAGTGGAGCACAAGGCATAGAATTCGCGAGGGCCAAGAGTAGGGTGGCTAAAAAGGGGTTGAGAGTGGGAGCGAATGGAGGCGCAAGGGTGGGGTAAGTTTCAACCATGATTTCCATTCGCCAGCCATCCATCTTATTTGAGACTGGAAACTGACAGATAGACGCGGATCCAAGAGCCGGTGACGTGGCAAGTCTTGCGTGACTACGTGTACGTAAACGAATTTCAAATACTCGTACTCTTACACTCAACAGCCCTGTATATCAGTATTTCAGACTACTTTTTATTTCTTCCGTACTCAGGTGTCAATCGTCTTTTCCACTCTTCCACTTTTATGTGTTATTTCCAATTTTCTTCCATATGTCGAAAAATGCAGAATTGAAATGTAAGTTTTTTATCCGACTGAATCCGAATTAATGCGAGGTCGAAATGAAGATTCTCATCTTTATGAATCCGACCCAATCTGGATTTACAATTCGAATTCATTCGGATTAGAATTTTTTTTAGAAATAAACACTGATTCATTATTATAATATGCGAGATCGTATTGCAATTTTGGATAAATTATTAGCGACGGATTTATTCTGATTGCAAGTTCGGATTAATTCGAACTCATTCTGATTGATATTTTGGATTTCGTCTAAATAGCATTCACTTGAGACTATCTTATAGCAATAACAGCAGTGACCAGTGGAGCTAGATCTATGAGTATTTGAATCTGAATTGATATTTTCAACCTCTGGATTTACTGCGGATATGCTACTGAAGATTCGACTTTTGCCCTCCAATGAATAATGGATAGATGAATGAAAAAGAAAAAAAATCAATATTAAAAATTCAGCCCGGATAATATCTGCAAATCTTACGTTTCTGAAGATATGAAATATTTTCACTTTTTGAGAAAGCGCCCTCTTGACTTTTATAGCAGAAATCGATTTGAATGCACGACAAGAAAAATAATTAAAATAGGTAATAGGTGACTTACTATTTCATTGAGTAGAAAGTGAAGAAATTACTAATTCAATAGTCAAATGTAAGGCTACTAATTCAATTAATCAAATTCTTACTAATTCAGATTGAGAGAGTAAGAAAATAGAAAACCCGAAAAGTGAAAACCTCAAGACGAAAAGCAAAAAGTTACATAATGTGTAATTTTTTAATTTATTCGTAGCACAATTGTCGTTTTGTCTCGCTGACAGCCAAAAAAGATCATTAATTATCCTCGCCAGAACAACGTTATAATAATATTACAGGTCTGATTTCGATGCACGACAAGAGAAATAATTACATAAGTATATCCCAGAAAATTGCCCCTTTCGTCGATGTCCGTCGACGGACTAACGATTGTTTGCAACACGGTTTCCATCGCAACGAATGACGAGTGACGAATTCGAATACCTCACGAATCCCATGAAAGTACGTGGGAGTGAAGATTTGAGGGTCGCCTTGAGATTCTTAACGTGGCCGAGCTTTTCCAGTTAAAATATAAAAAAATTGAAATGGGCGAGGCGAAGAATGAATAAAGATCAGAGGAGGGAAATCTGGATCGCTGGCGGCACGTGAAGAAACTTAGGTTCTTCGGGGTGACGGGGGCAAGGTGCACGCGAGTGATATTAGGTAGAAACGCATGAACTTTGATATATTCGAGGGGCAACATCAGGCGCCATACTGCGGCAAGTATCCAAACTATACGTGACCTGCAACTTTCTGGTCGACTCTTTTTCCCGAATATCGATATCCCCAGTATTATATTTTATCTTTTTTTGCACGTACTTAAATTCAGGACGAAAGGTCGAAAATAAAATGTATGAAAACCTGTAAATCTTTCAAATCCTTTTCCAACCCCTTCTTTCAAACCACTTTTCCAAATCCTTTTCCAACCTTTTCCAAATATATTTTATCATCTTTTCAGGTTCAAATTCAGAACGAAAGGTCGAAAATAAAATAAACTAAAACCTGTAGACGTCTCAGATATCGTCTGCTGGTATTCAAACAACAAGAGGGACCACCTAAAATCGGAAAAAATTTCCCGTCTCAAAAAAAAAAATCGTGTAACTTTCAAAATTTTCATCAAATATATGAAGTTCTGAAAATTAAACGATTTAAAAGTAAAACACATCTTTGATTTTATGTCCACTAGGTGGCATGGATATGTTAAGGCTTCTTGTCCGATCACCAAAGTTAAGAAACGCTTGACTTGGTTATATCCGGATGGGTGTCGTCATACTATAAATGAGCGGTTTAAATTAAAATAAACCAGAAGTGTACAATTATTATTGGCAATCAGAATGAGACAAATAAAATTCTGCAGTGTCAACAGCTTTAAGATTACATTTTTTTCAACTTATTTTTTTTCTCAGTTTCAAAATCGGTTAGACGTTTTCAATTATAAGCAGTTCAACAATTAAGGTTTTTATTTACAAACTGTTATTTTTTACTTATATTTTTCCTTAGTTGAAAATTAGTCCCTCGACACGTTAACTATTTTTGAAAGGATCCCACGGATTCAATTTCATATTTTTTAATCGATTAAAATTCTTTCAAATTGAAATTAAGATTTACTAAACCAGGCACAAATGAAACATTTTCCTGAATTATAGGTTTCAAAATAAAATCGTGTAATTAAACCAAAAATACAAAAAAGAGATTAAAATTTTTGTGTAATAATGAATGTCATGAAGGGGGAGAGTTGAAGAAGGGATTTTCTTTGACTTGTTTTGGAGAAACTTTAATGCGTCGAATGTGGCTTTAGAACGGTGTGAGAATTCGAGACGAGAGTGGAAGGCGGAAAACAACGGAAAATAAAGCAGCAGAAGAATCGTCGCTGGAAAAAGAATGAGGGCGCTGTCAGCTGGTGGAAATTATTCTGATTATGCTAATTCCGGTTCTGTTCCACTCCTTTACCCAGGCGTCCCCAGCCCCATTGCCTCCCTGCTGCTGTCTGCGCCATCTTTCATGGGTGATATTTATAATATAGGGGCGCCTGAGCAGTTTCAAACTCTTTTTGGCTCCCCCCCGGCCCCTCTTCGCTACCACCCCCTCCAACGCCATGCAACATTTCCCCACCCACAATCCCTATCATTCGGCATAACCATGATCTCAATAAAATTATTCATGTAACTTTGCCCTACAAAAATGATGTATTATTATAGTCGAAATTCATTTGTTCGTGTACAAATATTTTTTCAATGTGAAGAGTGATTTTGTGACATGCTACCACATTTACCAACCTCCTTTTTTCAAAAACACTTTTTTCAATAGTGAAAATATCTTATCTCACCCCCTTTTCCAACATCTTCTTTCAAACCCTTTTGCACCCCATATTCACCCTGTTTTCCTAATTCTCTTTTTTCATCCATTCCTTTAATCATTTTTTCAAACCATTTTTACAGACCCTTTTCCAATCTTTTTTTCTCAAACCACTTTTCAAGACCTTTTATCCAAACCTTTGCCAAACTCCTCTTTGAAACCCATTTTTCACTCGATTGAAATTCCATGAAATCCTTAAATATTGTATAAAATTTTTTAAACATCAGAAAAACACCTAGAATTCCTTAAAATTATTAGAAATCTCATAAAATATCATAAATTCTTTTAAACATCAATAAAATCCCTTGATTCT
Source organism: Synergus magnus (assembly GCA_032275165.1). NCBI lineage: Eukaryota > Metazoa > Arthropoda > Insecta > Hymenoptera > Cynipidae > Synergus > Synergus magnus. Next base: position 5,517,357 of record JAUESH010000008.1, on the reverse strand, counting down.
CTTAAAATTCCTAGAAATTCGATGACAACATTTAAAATCCCTCTAAAACCTTTCAAATTCTTAGAAACCTTTTGAAATCTCTTTACATTCCTTGAAATTCCACGAAAAGTTTTTAAATCCCTTAAAATCCCTTAAGCCTTCCAGAAACCTTTTGAAATCTCTTGAAAATTTTAAGAAAACCTTTGAAATCGATTAAAATTCGTTGAAATCTTTTTAAATTTTTCAAAATTTAAAAAAATATTAAATTTCTTAGAATTCTTAAAAATCTCTTAAAATTTTGATGAATTCCTTTAAAATTCCGCGAAATGTACTGAAATACCTTAAAATTCTACAAAATCTTTTAATAATCCTAAAAATCTTTTAAATTTCGTAAAAATCACTTAACAATCGTCAAAATCCCTCAAAATTCCTAGAAACCTCTTGAAATTCCTCTCTAAAAAAGTAATGTAACGAAATGTCTCCAAAATCTCGCATACATAGTTCTTTCAAACCTGCTCTCTAAATTTGAATCAGCGAAATTCAGATGAAGAGAGTGATTGGCTTTTGAATGACTTGAAGTTGTAAATGTATAATACATCTCCAGCGGACCCAATTTCTACTCTGCAATAATTTTTTTGTTTCAAAATAATGAAATATTTAAACTATACCTTATTCTCGTTTATAATATAATTTTTGTAATTAGTGTAAAAATATTCAAAGCAGAGGAACGTGTGACCCTCGAGGTCAGGAAAATTTAAGTAGGACCATTGTGGGGTCGCAGTAACATACCCTTTGGCGAATCTCGACCACTAGTGCCCCTGTTTTGCAATCTTCTACGCCACTATAAGTTATCCTTTTTAATTAAAGGTGCTTTGTATTCGTGCTATTGTTCCTACGCCCCTACGAAAGTTACGGTGTGTTATTTCGTAGTTCGAGAAAAAGATTTGCATGGGTCGGACCACGAGGAGTGCCTTAGAATGAATTTCTCTCGAGATGCGCCAGAGAATGAGAAAAATAAGAAAAAAATAATGTGTAACAGTTTATTCGACTCGAGTTTTACTAAATAGTCGAAAACTCAAGAGTTAGCCTTTAGAACTTCCTTAAACTTATATTAAGAATTTGTATATTTGAATTTTTAATTTATAATTTTTAATAAATAAAAATATCAATAAATAAAAGCATTTACACTTGGTTTTCCTTAGGTAAAAATTAGTTATTTTTTAGTGTGACTTCCAGATCTAAAATTATTTACTTTTGTAGTATAACCATTGATCAATATTATTTTCAAATTTATTTGTACATTCATAACATTTTGTTACTTCTGGATTAGAAATATTATGAAAAATTATACTTTAAAAAATTCCAAGGTACCTGGAAAAATCCTGAAGTTATCAGGGTATTTTTTTCAGGATTTGTGTAGATAGCTTGTTTGTGGAGCTTAATTCCTATGGGCCGGGACTAGTAAAAATTTTTAATAAAAGTTTATACTTTATACTGTTTTTCTTATATCTGATATTTTAGTGGGATTTCATTTGGAATAATGTTGGCATCTCAACAGGACTTTTTTTACTCCCAATTTAATTTAAAATCTCTTGATTACACTTCTTGCGGACTCGGACATCAGTTATAACTTTTTTTCCGGCCGAGTCAAACTATTCGATAATTTGAGCATTTTAATTCAGCCCTAATACATACATAAAGCAAAATAGATCGCATTATCATATTATTGTCAACACTCGAGCTCGCTTCAGAGAGCAAACATTTTACGGAACACATTAGCTTTTATTTGCGCTTCACTATGTTTACTCGAGTATCATAATGTGTAAGGATATAGAGAAGTGCACGTCTATCGATCCTTATTACGATTGTAGTCATTATAAAATATTTATTCCCATGATCGATGTTCTCTTGCCACATATGCTTTTTATTCTTTTGACTCTAAAATATATATTCATGGAACGCATTGTTAAGACCTTCTTCCTTTAAAATTGAATCTCTATAACTGCAGAAGCTTTATATAATCTAAAAATAAATAGAGACCTCGTTTTAAAACATCTCTAATATAAATGATAAATTTTTCATTTTTTGTAATCCTTTTTTGTAAGTTGTGGATTACGTGTATTGAGAGTATAACTGTCACAGAATCGTCCAACATTATCTGTTCGGAACTTGAGAAGTAAACAAAGAGTTTGACGAAACTGAGACTATTTCTCAAAGCTAAGTAGGCGGGCTTTGAAATAGCGGATTAATTAATCATGTACGACTGCATTATTTCCCGTTTAAATTCGTTCGCTACTTCCTCGAGACTCGAGACTACTCGACCTAGAGGGAAGGCGCTTTGAATTCTGGTGCTTTCATAGGATAAATCGTAAGGTCATTCGGTCGAGATACAAAGAGGCATACGAGGTATGACTATACGAGGCTCTTTACAGACAGGCTTCGTATAAACATGTCAGTCTGGCATACTCGTAGAGCCGCTAGTTCATCCATCACTCAGCATCTCTGAGAGCCTGCGTGAACTGAGATTTTTCGTTCCTCATACTCGAAAGATTCTACAAGAGAAACACTAAAAATTTTCCAAAAAACTTGACAAAGGCTTATCTCATTAGAATACCAGTATTCTGGTTTCTTAAAGGAAAGTAATACTTTACCATAAGAACAATTTAGGTTCGCCAACTTTAGAAAACAACACTTAATCCCAACAAACAAACAAAAAAGGGAAATTATTGTAAAGGGAAATTGATGAAAATCGATGTATCACTGATTTTCTCGGAAACTATCACTCGTAGAAAAAAATCCTTGCAACAGAAAATGTATATTTGAAAACTTGTATATATAAAAATGAAATTTGCGCCAATTTTCACTATCATATTCGTAATCAGCGCGTCAAATTACATAAGTATACGGAGTTTAAACATAATCGGAGGATTGACCTCTTCGGAAGTACACCCAAAAAATCTCATTTGTTTGCAATCGTTCATCAAACCGCAGATAGTAGATAGCAAGTGCTCCGTCAATTTTTACAGGTCACTTGGCGGCCAAGAGTAGTAAAATGTGGAATATACATGAAGCTAGATTCACCTTTGCCTCTCGATCGTAACTCAACGACTCACTCCACTTCGAAATCTCCTTTTTTCCCTCATCCCTTCTCACTCTATCCTCTCGTTTCGTTCAGGGGCGAACTTTAAGGAGAATCGTGATGACAAGGACGAGGTAGTTTAGGTTGACGGAGACGAAGGAGAACGCCAAATCTACATGTGGTGACGGAGGGGATGAGGTTCAGGATTGAGGATGAGGTTGAGGATTGGGGATGAGGTTTCGTGCCAAGAGTGGGAGTAGGTAACGTGTAACGTATGGCGAAACGTCAGGATACGTCACTTAATGTGGAGGATGAGGAGACGGCACGCGGATGGCGTCAGCTAAGAACACCCCGAAGCTGTCTACCTTGCTGACGGCATTGTTGCCAGGGAAATCAGACGAAAAGACGCGATAACTAACCGCATAATAAATGAACTGTTCAGAGAATGTACATCATGCCCCACTCCCCTGTAGAGATACGGGGATAAACCTGCCTTTCCGTCTTTTACGTACGACGTGTACTCTATATATGTTGAGTTTTCTCTAAAGAACTTCCGCAGAAAATTCTAACGCCTCAAAGGACTATCTTCTCCGAATTTTATACAATCATTTTTTACAGGAGTTTAAGCAAATTGTAGATGGTAATGTTAAATTATAATAAACTTAAAAGATTTACGACAATGTGACGAATTTACTGTAATGCTTCCTTGTTTAGAAGCAGTAGTAAACCAACACGCGCGCTACGGGCACGATTATTTATTTTACTTTTTACAACTTCAAGTCATATAAAAACCAATGAAATTTCACTGATTCAAATAACCCAAAAAAATTGATAAAACGTACAACAAAGAGTTCTTTTTCTGCCACCTTATCTCGTAGAAATCGTTAAAGAGTTGAAATTTCTATAGAAAATCATTGGATGCAGCCGGAGATGGCTTCTGACGGATACCTGCCACTTCCTGGCAGTCAGCTCATCATCATCAAGAGGCAGTAAAGATGCGGCGGTCTTTGCCATCAAGAAACTCCACGCCATCGAAGGCGCTAATTCACTGATAAGAAATACACGACTGCGCTCTCTCTACCCTCAGACTTCAATACTTATTGGTCCGTATCTCGACGGTAAAGGTGGGTATCGAGAGGACTGAAATTACTGCCGAGTTGGTTGGATATACAAGAAAGTAGAGGGACATATCAGCGTTTAAAACTTGAGAAGCGAAGCTATTAAAATATTTTTTTAGTATACATAAAAGATGAGGAAAATTCGACTATGTGTAAAGACTTATTAATTTCTTAATATTCCTACTTTTATCTTTATTTAGGGAATTGTATTTTTCATAAATAAAGTTTCGGATATAGAACAATTTCTATCCTTCTGAATCCGTTTTATTCTGAAGTAAAGCTTAGTAGTCCCTTAAGCGTTGTGGTATTGAATTTGTCGAGGGAAGACAAGCGAGTAAGGCTGATAATCATGGCAGTGTGCTCCACTTTCCTATCAACGGCGCACTAAATTTAATGTGATATGCTGCGATAAGGAGCCAATGGAAGGAGGTAACGTAGGGCACCGGTGTGGAATAGGTAATGCTCGAACTAACATTGTCAATTGATCTATCGGCGAGCTCCGGCTATACGAGAAGAAAAGAAGAACTGAGGCTGGATTCAAGCTCGCTTTAACGAAATCTGGTAATGGGAGAGATAGGAGGTGAATGAGTAGCGCGGTTTAAGGGAAGAGAATCGCCCAGAAAGGCGCTATTTCGCCACTCAGAAAAGAAAAGAGACCCAGTTTATTAAAATTATTACCCTCTCAGGAGAAATCAGCAGATTATGAAAATACTTGCACTGATGATGCTTTTCTAAAAAGGACATGTATTTCGACACATAGACAGGGCTGCCACATAGTCACTTAAGTCACTTTAGGTCACTTTTTTTTTGGCAAGTCACTTTTTAGTCACTTTTTTTACAAAAAGTCACTATTAGAGTCCGATTTTTTTCCCAGAAAAGATATTACGAAATTTTTTGGGATTCTCAGAAATTTTAAGGAATTTCATGAGATTTTGTAGGATTTTTAATAATTTTAAGGAATTTGACGATATTTTGTGGGATTTTAAGTAATTTTAAGGGATTTGAGGAAATTTCATTGTATTTTCAGGAATTTTAAAAGATTTCATGGGATGTCGAGTAATATCAAAAGATTGAACGATATTTTAAAGAATTTTAAGTAATTTTAAGAAATATGTGAATTTACGAAATTTAAAGGAATTTCCAGGGCTGCTACACAGTAACTTGAGTCACTTTTGGTCACTTTTCTTTACAAGTCACTTTTTAGACACTTTTTTAAGAAAAAGTTACTATAAGTCACTTTTAGTCACTTTATAGATAAAAACAGTAACTTTTGTCACTTTTTTGAAGTACATTAGTCTGTGGCAGCCCTGCATATAGAACACTCGCGTATGAGAATTTTGGAAATTAGGAAATGTGTCCATGAACTATGTGATTGATAGAAAATAAATTATTGATCGTTTATTGGTTATTGGACGACCATTGGTGCCTGAACGTGAATTAAAACTTATAGAATATAAACTAGCAAAGGCTTATAATATTATTAGAATAAAAATAAGGTGGAAAAGCAGGAAGTATAAGTCGGGGTGAGTTCGGGGTTGGGTGGAACAGGAATCTGCAGGAGGCGAACGCAATGGGCTCTCAGTGGGGGGTAAAAACGATAAGGCGCCGTGAGTAATGAGCAATGCCGCGAGTGATATCGTGAGGGAGAACGAGATACTTTTCAGCAGAAAGAAGGCAGAAAGAAGGAGATGCCACTACAAATCAACTTTTATACTGAAAAAAAAGTTCATTATTGGTTCCCCATAAAAAAGCGACCGTGGAGATTTCGCAAGCAAAGAGGGAGGCTTCGCGAGGGAGACCAAGTGCCGAAGAATGGGAATCGAAACGACCCTACCCGAGGAGATAGAGACAAAAAGAGACTTCTTAAACGCCTTCGTCGATTACGTTATTGCTACAAATTCGCTCATTTGTATAAAATTTTCTTCCCTTAAAATACAGATCAAAACTCTTTCGCTGCATATATGCAGAAAATTTCGATATTATTGAAAAAGAAAAAATTATGTTGTCTTGGTTACAAAAGGGTAGGGAAAAAAGGTTTGAAAAATGTGTATTTAAATGTATTTGGAAAAAGAGGTAAGAAACGGTGATTAGTTTAGTAATACCTTAGTTACATGAGGCTGATATTGCATTTTTGTGGTGTGTGTGCGGTAAGTCTAGTGTGTAATAGAAAAATAATATCAAGTTGCAACTCTTCAGGGAAGTTTAAAAAGTCCTGTCGCGAGTGGCTGAAACGCGCAATGGTGCTTATAAATCTCGTTGGTGTCGTTTCCACATCCTGTTTCACTGTTTTCCACCAAATAATTTCAGCTTCATTCTTCATTTAGCTTGGCACGAACTGCCGCAAACAACCGCACAATCCGGCAAGGCTCGCCCAAGTCGGCCGCATTTATATTAAAATACTAAGAAAAACTTCCCCCCTGAATCGTTAATTTTCTGCTTCCATTCGCTTCCCGTAAATTCCGGTCGGTGCCAGGCCGCGAAAAATATAATACGAGCAGGAAACTGTTGACCATTATTTTTCAGAGCTGGAATATACTTTCACAATTATGAAACTGTTATTTCGAGAATTATCTGGATGGAAAGAAGCTGGAGATGATACAATGTTTATTGATTGATTATTCCATCAACTAACATAAAATCTTCACTTCCTTTAGAGCTTAAACTTTTTATCAGGTATAGAAATGTTCTTGTTATCCTCATTTATTTTCGAAACGTCTCTCATTCCCAAACTCGTTTTTCAACCCCGTTCTTCAAACCCATTTTTTCACCTATTTTTTCCAGCTTCCTTTCGCAACCCACTTCCAACCCGTTTTTCAAAACTTCTTCTTCACCCGTTTGTTTCCCTTTTTCCATCCTCCTTTTCCAAACTTCTTTTACCACCCCATTTTTCATAAAACTATTCCGAATCTCTTTTCCAAACCACTTTACCCACCCCTACGTCACTCACCTGGAAAATTCTTGTATGGACGCAGAATATCTTTTGTTTTAGAAGATGATAGTCCTTTATCTGCAATGCAATGAAAAAGTAGAAAGTGGAAGCTATTGGTCAGACTCTGGTCACTGCGTGCAATGAAACGGAGTTTTCGTGGGATCCGCACCGGTGTATCATTAGGAACCCCTCCGCGCGTGTATAACTTCTTCTACCAAACAGCACAAAAAAGCTTGCTGGGTAAGGTTCACCGTGAACGTATGTACAGACAAGAACCGCTTCTCACAGCATAATATTATTCTTCTCTAGGCTCAACAAAAAAAAAGTACATAGGAGAAACTTCAGGATAATTGTATTAATTTCTAGAGGAGAGAGCCGCCCAAGTAGAATCAGTACCATAAAAATTGATAACTACTCTCTAAATTTTAACCAGTGAGTTTCACTGATAAAATAGCTATTCGCTATTCCTTCATCCCCGCTATTTCGCCGGGTGAGCACTCACAAATGTGAGGGAAATTTTCGATTTTTCAACGAGAAAAAATAAGTCTGCGATTTTCAAATAATCAAATATTTATTTTGACATGCACTTTACTTGGAATTTTATATGTACTTACTTGATGAATGGCCTCATCTATGATTTGATAATCACTTAAAATGATTAAAATACAAGTTAAGAATTCCGACTTCAAACTGACAACTTGAAATCTCCTAAAATCCTGAGCAAAATCGGGTAAATTTCTGCTAATATATA
>JAUESH010000008.1:5466560-5478376 GCA_032275165.1 Synergus magnus | reverse complement strand
TCATGCATTGAGTCGTAGAGTGTTCCCGACTGTTCCCGACTGATCCCTGACTGATTCCTCCAGTGAACAGCCCCTCGTCATAATCACTAGTTTCTATTGCCGACCCCTTTTTAAAATTTGCTTGTACGTTATTTAAACTTCATACGAAAATACATATAAGATTATATAAATGTTAACAAGCATTATACGTCTTTTATACCATTGTTTAACAAAAACGAGAAATCCTCATTTTTTTCAATGCTTGAAAATCCTTTGAAATCTTCGAAATTCATTGAAATGCCATTGAATAGCGAATTTTCTCAATCGTACATTTTTTTAAGAAGAAACTGAAATCTCCATTTCTTCTTTAAATTTCTACAATTCACAAGAAAAGTACAATGCAAGTGCTTCTTTTTCTTTGAGGATCAGTCGAAATATTGCCGAAAGCAATGCTAAACGACAAAACTGGTCTTACAAATACGAAGAGTCACGAATGAGATGCTTTCTCGGGATGTCTGTCATGTGAAAGTGTGGAACGGGACGTAAAGGTTCTAAGGGAGGAGGAGGTTTGCCTCTACTTTTCCAAAGGGGGTAGCGGGGAGTATCGAGGGCGCTAATGTTCCCCGGGCAGGAAACGCCGTCTCCATCCTACGCCCTCTATCTCTGCTCGCTCGCCTATTTTTATTCGTCTTTATCTGAGACTTGAGTCGGTTCCTCTCCATTTCCTCTTGAGGAGTTTCCCCTCCCCTTTGTGCCCTCTTTTTCTCTCTCGCTTTGTGGCCCCTACCTCGAGACTACCCCCGAAGCCCCACAACTTTTCCCGTGCCACCCCCTTGGGCGCCGATGCGGTGACAACAACATGCAAACATTCCAGTATTTGCAATTCGAATGCCGCAAAACGGGTGAGGGTCCCTTTTCGAGAAGCAGTCGAAAGCGTGCGGTTGCCCAAACACAACTCCCTAAGAAGATGCTACGTCGGTACCTGCGTATTCTATTAGGCAAGGAGCAGAGCGAGATAAGCTCCACTTTGGTAAACCGTATGGCGATTCTGGAGACGGCATGCAAATGGAGATTTCGCCCAAGATTCAAATTTGATGATTTTACTTGGGGGCACGTGATAATTACCATAAGCGCATCCTATCTTAAAAAAGTGGCGTAACGAAATGTCTCGAAAATCTCGCGTACATTGTTGTTGCAAACCTGATTGGCTTTTGAATGGCTTGAAGTTGAAAGAAGAAAAACAAACTAATGGCGCAAAAAAATTTCACGAAAACCTTCGAAATCCCTTATTAAAATTCGTTAAGATTTCTTTAAACTCCCAGAAACCTCTTGAAATTCCTTAAAAATCCACAAAAACCATTAAAATCATGAATCTCTTGAAGTCCAAATTAAAATTCGCAAAAATCTTTTTAAATCCCTAAAAACCTCTTGGAATTTCTTAACATTTAAAATCTCTTAAAATCCTTAGAAATCTTATCTATGAAATCTTTTAACAATTCGAAAAATCTTTCAAATTTTGTAAAAATCATTTGAAAATCGTTAAATAACGTTAAAATTCCTCGAAATTTCACGACAAGACTTAAGATCCCTTAAAATTTCTTAGAATTATAAAAAATCTCTGACAAACTTTAAAATCCTCTAAATTCCATAAAGTATTTTAAAATTATATTTTTATATCTCTTGAAATCCGTTCAAATTTGTGAAAATCTCTTAAAATTCCTAAAAACATCTTGAAATTCTTTAAAATTCTACGATAACATTTAAAATCCCTTTACGTCCCTTAAAAATCCATTAAAATTATTAGAAAGCTCATTAAATTCCATGAAATCCTTAAAATTCTATAAAATCTTTGAAGAATCATAAAATTCTTTTGAATTCATTTAAAATTCCTCGGAATTTCACGAAAACACTAGAAATCGATTAAAATTCGTTGGAATCTCTTAAAGTTTATACAAACCTCTTAATATTCCTCAAAATTTCAAAACATTTAAAATCCCTTATATTCCTTAGCTTTAAAAAAAGTCTCTTAAAATTTCATGAATTCCGTTAAAATTCCGCGAAATATCCTGAGATACCTTAAAATTTTAAGAAATCTTTTAAAAACCCTAAAAATCTTTAGAATTTCGTAAAAATCACTTGAAAATTGTCAAAATCCCTTAAAATTCCTAGAAGAGTCAACCTGTTCTCTAAATTTGAATTAGCGAAATTTCATTAGTTTTTTGAATGACTTGAAGTTGTAAGAAATAAAATAAATAATCGTGCGCGTAGCGCGCGTGTTATGTTTGGCATCAGAGCTGCCAACTGATTTTAAGGAGTTTTAAAGCGATTTTTCAAAAGATTTCAAGAGGTTTTAGAGAATTTTTTAAGAATTTCAAAATAATTCACGGGAGTTTCAAGATATAAAAGAGTTTAAGGGGATTTCAAGAGATTTTAAGTGATTTTAAAGAATTTAAAGCGATTTTAATAGACTTCTAATGATTTAAAATTTTTTTTTAAGAATTTCAAAAGAATTCGGATGAATTCTTCGAAATGTTATGTTTATGATATGTTTCCACATATCGAAGAAACGTTTGCCGCCATTAGTGTCTTGTAGCATGCAATTACTCAATATGCCATCTGAGTTCCGTCCCACGTCCATGGACACCTTAGATGCCTTGAATGTCTTGGTTGCTTGGATGTTGGATTCCTTTTGGTCCCACCGTGGATCTATTACCGGGCCTGCTTCATCGGTCTCGAGCGGACATGGCGGATGGCGCGTTACGATAATACAGCCTAATAACAGAGTACGGAGGCAGAGTTTCGAGGCCATGGAAGACAGAGGAAACCTGATTGGATGCCCCAGGCTTGGTAATTGCGGTCGAGCGATGATTATTGGTGCCGGTTGGCCGATCACGATCGAGAATCTCGACACGATCCTCAGCTCTGTCGATCATATATACGCAACATGCCTCGCATCCTCTGCTATTCATCGCGGCTCTCTCTTATGCCAGCTAAAGCTAAACACACCCATTATACTGGAAATGCGACTTTGATGATTGGGTGCGAGCGAGGCATGGAACCTTCGGGCCCTATACTGAAGGTCCCATCATTCTACTCACTTCCATCCTGTTTATGGTCTTTTTAATGCTATACACATCAGTCCCCGAGCAACTTCTCCCAGAATCCTAGTTTATGTCCTGTCATAGAAAAGAGGTTGCGATTGAATCGAAAATTTGAATGGATAGGACTAGCCAATATCGTTTATGCACTGATTTACTAATCACTGCACTGATTTTTATGTCGTGATAGTGCACTAGTCAATTTTAAAGTTAGCCAATTATATAAAAAAAGAAAAAAGAGGGAGAAAAGGGGATGAATCAAACTGCTCTCTAAATTTGAATCAGCGAAATTTCATTAGTTTTTTGAATGACTTGAAGTTGTAAGAAGTAAAATAAATAATCGTGCGCATAGCGCGCGTGTTGGTTTGCTAGTATTTTTAAATCATCCATGTTTTTTTTTCGATGCATCAATTTTTCTTAAAAATGACCAGATAATTGTAATTGTTAATTGTCCATGCTATATTTTTCTCTCGCTGCAGTGCGCGTATAATATTGCTAATATTTAATACTTATCTAAACAAAAGTAATAAGTGTATATAAAACAACCATAATTTTCGAATCCATGTTCTGCTAGGTTGATTGAAATAATGTGCCGACTGCTCTGTGTATTACTAAATTATATGACCGCTCCAATGCCTGTAAATCCGTATTATTATAATATGCCATACACTTTAAATGCACAAATGCAGAGTAGTAGAAGTAACTGAGATTACTTGTCATCGTTATCCTTGAATATTATAGAACTCAGTGTGCAGTGATGTAATGTTGCAAGGCAATACAAAAATTGAAACGTTGTAAAAGATAAAAAAAAGAATAGAATAATTGATAGTTTTTTCTTCTTACTGATGCATGTATTCCATAAAAATACTAACTCAGCATGATGCTACAGTAGTTTTAATGACTTAAATGATATAATGATTGACCATTGCGTCGCAAACTATTCTCAGAAACTTCTTTTTATATGTACTGAATATGTAAAATTAGCTACTCTTAAACGCAATATGACTACAATTTATGCCGTAAATGAAATCAACATATTTACGTTGAATTTTAGATTTTTGTGATATGATGATTCATTATGCAATCATTTTAATACTTCCCATTTGAAAGATGAATAGGAGTCAGTTATTTCTATAATTATATAATTAAATAATTTAAATTATTCAAGAGAAAAGTGTCTGTGGTATTTTTATAAAAATATGAGTGTAAACAATTAATATTCACATGGCTTACTCTCTAAGCCGACGAGCGAAATCTCTTCAGAAAGTTTTTAAGCTTTCTGGGGACTATGCATGCTCTGAGGTCGTAAGCACAACGTCCCAACGACAAAAACTAACCCCTGACCGCGAAACACCTGCCAGCATTATAAAGGACAATGATATTTTTATAATTGAAATTAATTGCATGTTGAAAGTTGCACATGTGCTTAAGAGCAGCAAAGGAGTTTCAACAAATGTTTAACTTGCCCAACAGAAATAAAGAATATACAAATAAGAATAAACATGTTGAATCCAGAAAACCGTATTTCATTCGCATCATTGGATTGTTTTTGAGACTATACTCATCGGGCGAGTAGTACGCGTATTGATTTGCTACTAAGCAGAAATTATTGACTTTTTTATCTTTTCTCTCTGTTTATCTCTCTTCCAAAATTTTTTGTCCCTTTCTGCCTCTCTTTTCCGATCCTAAATTAAATTCCAAAAGAATGATAATCAGTTTCTAACAGAGACAAAATGAAAAATTATTTTATGACATTCTTATTCTTGTCTTTACTTGATGGGATTTTCAGGGGTTAGTAGAAGATTCGCTGGTACAGCAGGATTTGGTAGGAACAAGCTTTTACTGCACGAGTGGATGCGAGTGGCGACTACGTATACCTATTTGTCACAGGAACTGTGACTCCCTGATTCCTAAGACCGGATATTCTTTCTTTGTACTCGCTTCCTCCCCAGGGACCACTCCATCTCTCCACCCTGAACAGGATCTTCGACTCGCAAAGTATAGCAACTAACCCCCGTTAAACAGGTAATTTGTGTCGTGGACAATCCGTTCGACATTCGGACATTCCAACATCAACTATCCAAACCGACATACTTTTTCCATCCGATATCCTATCTTAAAAAAGCGGTGTAACGAAATGCTCGAAAATCTCGCATACATTGTTGTTGCAAACCTGATTGGCTTTTTAATGACTTGAAGTTGAAAGAAGAAAAACAAAATAATGGCGCAAAGAAATTTCACGAAAACCTTCGAAATCCTTTATTAAAATTCGTTAAGATTTCTTAAAACTCCCAGAAACCTCTGGAAATCCCTTAAAAATTCACAAAAACCATTAAAATCATGAATCTCTTGAAATCCAAGTAAAAATTCGCAAAAGTCTCTAAAAATTCCCAAAAACCTCTTGGAATTAATTAACATTTAAAATCTAAAATCCTTAGAAATCTTATCAAGTTCCATGAAATCCTTAAAAATTCCACAAAATCTTTTAAAAATCATACATGTATAGAATTCTTTTGAAATCCCTCAATAAAATTACCTGAAAAACTTTAAAATCCTTTAAATCCCATTAAATATTTTAAAACAAATAAAAATCTTTTAAATGTCGTAAAAATCATTTGACAATCGTTAAAATCCCTTAAACTTCCTAGAAATCGCTTAAAATTCGTTGGATTCTCTTAAAGTTCTTATAAATCTCTTAATATTCCTCAAAATTTCAAAACATTTAAAATCCCTTATCCCTTAGCTTTAAAAAATTCCTTAAAATTTCATGAAATCCGTTAAAATTCTGCGAAATATCCTGAGATACCTTAAAATTCTACGAAATCTGTTAAAAATCCTAAAAATCTTTAGAATTCCGTAAAAATCACTTGAAAATTGTCAAAATCTCTTAAAATTCCTAGAAAAGTCTTGAAATTCCCCTCTAAAAAAAGTAATGTAACGAAATGTCCCTAAAATCTCGCATAAATTGTTGTTTCAAACCTGCTCTCTAAATTTGAATCAGCGAAATTCCATTGGTTTTTGAATGACTTGAAGTTGTAAGAACTAAAATAAATAATCGTGCTCGTATCGCGCGTGTTGGTTTGCTAGTTAATTTAAATTATGAAATTGTATAACTTGCGATGAAATTGATATGGATCATTAAGATCTGCAGATCGCAAATGACGATCGAATACTGATTTACCTTTTTCTTCTCGAGAGCGACTTTGGGATAAATCCTGGATAGGACTAAATCCCTATTTTACTTAACTGTTCGACGCTGCTTGGGGAAAGTCGGTCGTGTACTAAATTTAAAGCTAAAACCTCTGCCTTTGTAGCCGAATCTCCGCGCTGAAAGAGAACGCTGCCCTATACCACCTAGAACCATTCAGTGGATTTAAATGGAGCTCAACTGCGGTTAACTCGATCGCTGCTTTTCAAAGTCTTCAGGAAAGAAAAATCCTTCGCCCAAGCTTTTTATTGATTTGCATAGAAATGGATCTTCAATCCATTTTTAAACAAAAATTATCTATTCGCAGTTCCAATATAGAGTATACAATTTTTTTTTCAATTATAACAAAACAAATTTAACACAAAAATTGCCGAATTTTCCAAAACACTTTTCAAAACTTTTTCCAAACATTTTTTCAAGTCTCCTTTATAATAACCCTTTTCCAACGCCATTTTCTAATCTTCTTCTGAAAACCCTTTTTTTGTTGGTTAATTAATAACTCTTTTCCAACTTCCTTTAGCAAACCAATTTTTTAACCTCCTTCTCCAACGATCTTCTTCGAATCCCCTTTTCCAAAATTCCTTATCTCAAACCACATCGAAGTTAGAGAGAATCTGTTTAAAACATGTCTTAGGGGAGGTTTCAAACTTTTGAAAGGTATGTATAGCTAATCACCCTCTTAATCTGAATCAGCGGAATTTCGCTGATTCAGATTTAGAGAGCAGGTTTGAAAGAAAAATGAAACGCCAATCAGGTTTGCAACAACAATGTATGCGAGATTTTCGAGACATTTCGTTACACCACTTTTTTAAGATAGAATCATTTTTGTGTAGTACACACTAAGTAAAAAATATGTTTTAAGTAGAGAAAGTAAGGCCGGTGTGACGAAGGAAGAGCGGGAAGACAGGTAGAGAGAAAACGTTTTCATGCCTGACGGAACATTGATCAACGAGTTGCCTCTCATGCTTTACTCGGCGGAATAAAGAAAAAAAGCTCCTATTGTCCGGCGCCTAATAGTCTGTTAATTCGCGCACAATATACGATATTTAGAGGCGCGAGTTTGCCAAGCGACTACCGGTCTACGGGGATCGGCTAAATCAATTCATAAAAGAATCATAATTAGCGCTCTTTTGTGCGGTGGTTGCTCATCCGCGCCGAGAGCAAGCCTGGAGGAATGGCTGTGGGAAGAACGCGGCGTTAGCATCGTAAACGATGAAACTTGGACTTCCGCTTTCGCCCTCCGTTAACGTTGAATAATACGACTGGGTAAAGTTGCCAGTCGATTTTTATTCACCGAACTTATTCCACTTCTTTTCATTCGACAAAAATATTAAATCGCATTTATTCCTTCATTCCGTTACCAACGCATTATTAACTGTTGGCTTACATTCGTTCCATTTTTATCATATTCGTTCCCAGTAATATTGTTCGTATTTTACCGGGATAGTTATGAAAGTTTATACGAATCAGAATCTTTTTTTTTTTTTTAGTTTTTTTGCTTAACTAAGGATCTAATTGACGAAAGTGTTTTTAACTTATGAAATAAAGTAAGGTACACGTTTCTTAACTACGATAAGACTGAGCTGTTCTCTGCCTTTCCTCCTACCGGAGAAAACCGGGCGTCACCTTCCGGCACTCCTAGTCGTATCTTTCCCCAAGTGTTTCCCGAACCCACTCTCATTATCCTAAGGAAATTAAATATGTCGTCTGATTCTTAAGGATAATTGAAGTTCAGTATAATGTGGTTCACTTCAAATTCAAGAATTCAAGAATTTAAACATTTAACTTAATCTGTCAGTGCATAGGTACTGTTAGAAATGTTTGCAATTTTCGTATGCAAGTGATCGTGAAATTTAATATAAGGTACTGGAACCCAATATGGCCTAAATACACTTTTCTGATTTTGTCCTTTTTTGACTTCGTCAATAAAAATTTGGTTACATTTTTATGTTTTTATTTGCTCAAAAGCATTGAATTTTCACAAGTATTAATTAAAAGCAAACTTTTTTCACGTTAAAATTACTTAAAAAAGGAAAAAGAAAAAACGTTAGGTAGGCCATAATGGGTCCAGGTACCTTACTTTGTATATGAAATTGAAATATATGCATTATGCATATGAATTTTATAATGGTAGATATGAAAATTGAAAACATAACATAACAAAATTTAAAACTTCAATATGTTTATTAAATCCTTAACATTTTTGCGTTTCCGTTTGAAGAGGGACTCCTGAGTCCTTTGGGGTTTGGATGAGAGGCGGGAAAGTGGGCTCTTGGAACAAATCTACCCCACTCGAGGTGCCGTTTTCCCAGCCAACACTTGGCGCAAATTGCCCCAGTAAGTGTAGTGCATTAATCTTTGGTTTGGTTTGCTCTCGGCCACCGCGTGTGTTGCGGCCGCATTTCTCGTCGCCGACACGCCGCATCCCAACCTTCTCGCCTTTTCGTATATGCTCTATTCCTTTGCTTCTCTTTCTCTTTCTCCTTCTCTACCCTTCGAGGCTCTCTTTCTATCTCTTTCTTTCTATCTCTCTCTCTCTCTAGAACCCTTTCGTTACATACGCTGCTTGCTTCACTTTGAGTACAAACCATGACCGCTACCACCTTCCCCTTTTCATTTTAGAAGGTGCCTCACCCGAATTGGAGATTCAGCACTGCCCCTTCTTCCAGAGGTAATGCGAATACCATGTCGCCCCAGGAATTCGGGATCTCGGGCACTTTTTCTTCTTTGTCTGATTAAATAAATTAGGAGCGATTACTTGAGGGGACACTTATACACTTATATCGAATTTTTACCCGACGCATGATGAACATCAAAAATGGCTTTTTTCGCTTTTTGCTTCTTTCTTAGAAAGAATCCACCAAAAAATGTTGAATTTAAATAAGAAGAAATTGAAAAAAGGTGAAAATGTAACAAATTCATGAAATGGGTGAAATAGGTGACGACCCATGATGAGTGACATTGGAAACTCGTTTCATTTGTAAAATAAAAGATGAGCTTGCAAGAAGAAACTTTTTAATTGTAAAACTGTAATCTTTCATCATCATCTGCAGAATCTTCTGACACACTCTTTTTGCCAGGGTGGGATTGAATTATGATATCCTTCATCTATTTTCACGATTATTTTCCATTTTTCCACCCGCTTCATTCCCTAAGTATACTTATCTCTCTTAGTTGCTATCACTGAAGAAAATAGTCATGTTATACAGTAATGTTATTTCCTGAAGACAGATAAATGGATGTGCGAAAGGGACTGACAATTCAGTGGGGCGATATTTTCATAGTGTCTAGGGCCTTGGTGTATAAAACCGCAGGAGGATTCGTTTGTGTTGTTGCTTGATTGTCGAGTCATCCTGATGCTAGTCACCCACCCCTCTGGAGGACGATGAGACGACTAAACCTGGAACACCACGGAAGCCTATGCGAATAAGTTGATACACCTAAGGCGATACCAAGGATGACTAGTGCTTCCGGTAGATCGATATCGGACGTATTACTCTAGTCTTCTGCTCTTTAATACTTTAATGCTTAAAAAGATTCTTTCCCCAAAGATTCACGCTGATCAAACGAGGGATGCGAACTTGTTTTGGAGTGACGAATGTTAAAATGATTAAAGCTCGAATCGTGGGAGCCATTATTGGAAACCACTGCGCAGCAAGTCGAGAATTGTTTTCCGACTTACGACGTCATTACAAGCCAATCTAGGACCTTCTGGAGTGACTTTCCCTAATGTCAAAAGGTAACCACACTTTGTGATCCTGCAGTCTCCGAAACCACACAGGTGTTTACAGATTCAGAAATTTCCTTATCGTTTTGTCGTACCGCAGTGATCATCAAGGAAATTGATTGTTTCAATGTGAGAGTAAGGCAAAAGCATTTAATATGTTACTTGTAGAAGAGATTTTAAGTAAACTAGCAAACTAACACGCGCTACGCGCAGGATTATTTATTTTACTTCTTACAACTTCAACTCATTCAAAAACCAATGAAATTTCGCTGATTCAAATTTAGAGAGCAGGTTTGAAACAACAATGTATGCGAAATTTTAGGGACATTTCGTTACACTACTTTTTTAAGATAGGATTTTAAAAATTACAGCAAAAATAAGAGGAAAATCCTTTATTTTTACAATATTCAACATTTCCGATATAATTCTGCATCTTAATAGTACCCGGAAGCATATACATCTTCTGAAAACTTGTTCGCTCTTCAAATTCAAGTTTCTCTACCCACTTCACCTGTATAATCGCAGTTTCTATTCAAGGATCCGACTCCCCCTTTTCCACGAAGGGTAGAGAGCGGAGGGATCGGCTCGACTAGTTTCATGCGGCAAGATGTAAGCAAATTATATATGCATAATTAAAGGGCTGAAGAGAGTCTCTGCTCGCATTTTCCGAGTGACGCACTTTGAGGTTAGCCGTGGCTGGCGTACATTGAAATCGTCGTAAGATAAGTAGTAGCAACATCTGGCCGCTATGAAGTACTCGTATAGAAGTATTAAGAGGTACGCGATATCTTCTACATAGAAAGCTTAATTAAAACCTCAGACTACGCTCGATCCCTTTACTCGCGCTATCCACAAGAAATACTCTTGTTCAACGAACACTCGTCGTTAAGAATCCATATATATATATTAGGGCCGCAGATAGAACAAAAAATTCCCTGAATGTTTCCTGAAGTTCGCAATACGAGTTTGGGAATATTGTATTGAAAGGTTAGGGCAAGATTTCTGCAACGAGAAAAATTAAAACACAAATATAGTTTATTTTCTTGCGCAGTAGTTTTCTATGGTACCAATGGCTGTATATTAGTTTTTTTTCTGTTCCCTCAGAATGCTTCGAGAACATGAATACAAAAGTCAATTGTTTATTGTTTATATTTGTTTATTGATGTATTGTTTATTGTTTATATTTTTTTAATTAAAATAAACCTTTACAATAACAATAAGGGACATGAATAAACGCTAGATTTTCGTTTGTCACACTGCAAATATAAACGCATTAATCATTTTTAAACTAACAATGAGTGAGTCGTTATATACGTAGTTAATTCCCCAGTTACGTAATGCTTACTTTGACGTTTGATTTCTTTGTTTTGACCTCTCCTCCTGACGCTACCATAAAAGTAGACTATAACACTCCCGCCTCGAATACTACGTCACTTTCATTAATCTGTTTTTTTCACTCTATGTACAATGTTTTTTACCCTACAAAGAAAAATAACTCCACATAATTTGTAAATATAACGTAGAAAAATTTATAATATTCAAATTCATCTATTTTAAAGGTTTTACCATTAGATGTTTGCATGTAGACCAGATTTCAATTTCTGATGTCATTTTAAAAGATATTAAAGATTTCACGATGTCACAGGGTGTACACTGAAAAAAAAATTTTTTGATTCAAGAAAATGAATTTACTTGAATCCTATTTCTTAGGATCAAGAAAATATTACTTCACAGGAGTAATTATTATTAAAAACAAACATATATATTTTTTTCATCTAAAGAAATCAATTCTTTGGCTATATTT
>JAUESH010000008.1:5455633-5466460 GCA_032275165.1 Synergus magnus | reverse complement strand
CTGAACTACGATCTCTGACCTCTCGCTCTCAACCTATGACTTTTGGTCTTTTATACTTTTATCTATCGCCTTTGAGCACTGTTAGGATTTTCCATTCTTTGTGACTAGAAAATCTATGCATGTCTAGTTAGACCCCAATCTTATATTTTAACCAGGTTTTAGTTGGGCACTGATTCGAATAAAAGAACCAAGAAGTTCTAGTCACGAATTGTTCGGGTCTTAGCCAGTGTGGCTCTACCAATATTCGGGCGATAAAAGGGTACTCTCGTTAGGGCCTCCTCAGAAGTTCTAGCTAGAATCTGGCTAAAACAGCGTTACATAACTAGTCAGGCCCTCTACATTTTTCCCGACCAGCGCCCGATTAGAAATAGGGAAAACTAGTCAGGGCCCTACTAAACCCCGATCGTAATTTCTACATGGGTTAGCCTACGAGAGACATTTTTTAAGTTCGCTTCCCCTTTTCATACGTCTGTCAGAAATATGACCTTTTTTTTAATTCAACCAAGAAATGTCATGCTTAAGCAGCTTCTAACGATAAAAAATACGCCTAAATAATAAGTGTCACTTATGTCAACACCCTTGTAGTCGAAACATTTTTCTGTGAAACTAAGACCGACGCTGCTGCCTCGCAAGGAGGAAATGTTTTCAACTCAAGCTGGGGGTGTTCGTAAAAACGAGAAATTTTTACTTTAGCCTCTAACGAGTTCGCTTTGAGCCAGACGTCGCCAGAGGATGCCTGCGAAGAAGGAAAAAGTTGGGCTCGGAACGGAGAATCGAGTTTGGGGAATGAGGGTTGAAACCCTCTCTTCTCAACTAAAGCGGGAGATCGTTTCAGTGATCCGGTGATTGACAGCTGAGCCCCACTCGACAACCGACACTGCCATACTAAAATGGCGACGAAAGATGGTGTATTTCTAATTGCTCAAATTCCATTTCTCCATTTCTCTCTTATCTAAAAAAAAATCTTTTAAATTCATTCTTATCTTATTCAGAGGTAAGGATCATTGTCCAAAGTTCGGAGATCAAATCTCAAGGAGGTGAAATTATGGTGATCAAATAAATAATTACTTACATAGAAATTCTTATTTATCCGTTTGGTAAAATTGATTAATTCTTTTTAATTAAAATGAATACAAAAGTTTGAATTAAATAAAGCTATAGAATATAAATTGATTTCAACTATTGAAATTTTTACCTGTCACTTTGGATTTGCAAGATGTTCTATAGAAGACGCATCTTAGGGAAAGAGAGGCTGCGATGTTAATATATATGCAAACGCCGACATAACGATCTATCGGTACGTAAATATATAGGGTGAAACTGGAGGGTGGATGGAAAAGCGCAAGCAAGGGTGGTTGGGTAAGTCTAAGTGGGCGGGGTAAGCGAGAGAGAAAACTCGGAGCTCAATATAAAACTTCATTTCGCAATCGGTGAAAGACAGAGGAAAATATAGGAGACTGGTAGATAGAAGTTCTCCATGTTGACACAAAAAGAGTCAACTTGAAAAAGTTCTTTTCCCATTTCCTGAACTAATTTCCGCTTTCAAACTCTAAAGTTAATTTGTGTGCAAAAGTTCTGCACTCCTAGAATCATTGTTACCAAAAAATTTAAATCTACATACTAGAAACAGGAAGTTGATAAATATTTCGAACAATTTCGGTGTATTCCAACGGATCTAAGTATTTCAGAAAATTTGAAAAGATTTCATATAATTTCAATGTGTTTTAGGGATTTAAAATTGCTGAAAATCTTTTAAATCTTCTGAAATCACGCCAATTCCCTTTAAATCCTTTAAAATCATTCAAAATATCTTGAAATCTCATATTGATATCGAATTTTGAATTCTTGACAATTCACTTTGAATTATTTTGAATTCCTTTGAATTTCTCCTGAATTCTTAATTTAAACTTCAAGTTCCTGTTTTCTGTTTCAATTTTTCGTCACTTATTTCTCACCTATTTTTACTAAAAGAATTAAACAATAATAAATAAAATACTTTCACCTTTTCAATGACAATAGACGCTGTGATGTCTGCAATTAAACATCTTCTTAAAATCAATAGAGAACTGATATTATTTATCTTGCTCGCATCATCCAGAGTTTCTTATCTCCTGATGAATAAAAAGATGAATCGAACTACAAATGGAAGTTTATCGAAAAGAAAGTTCTTCTGCGTTTTATTGCTGGAAAGTAAATAAACGTATCAGAATCTATCTCCGGCAGCCTTTGGTCCGGAAGTCGAAAGTTTTTCGTATTTGGAATGTTTCTTCAAGGCGAAAAGAAAGGGCCGAGCGTCAGAGGCAGAGTACGAGGTGCGCGGCGCGCGATGAAACTTTTAATAAATGGCAGAGTCGATATGAAGTATAGGACTTTGACATATCGTGTGTCTGTAATGTATAGTTAAATCTGGCAGCAGATGTGGCGGGTGCTCTCTCTGCGCGCCAAACCCGCACCCTCTCGACACTCCGTGGGGTGATTCCACCCTCGCAGTATCCCTGACTTTTACTCACAACCATATCCTCTCCCATCCTCTGTGAAATCAAATAATTTACCGTGAAAAAAACGAACTACAATCGAGAGACAGGTACACACCATTGAAAAAAAGTTCACTCTTGTTATTTGGTCTACTCAATTTTGCCCACGAAATTCCCGGACAATTCGCGCAATTTTCCCGCTTATAAATAGAAGGTCCCTCTTACGATAGAATCATCATACAATTAATGCATAGGGGGTTAATGACCTACTTTCATTAAAAAAGGTAATTTTTTAAATAAAAATAGGTGGGAAATAGATTTCAAAATATTTTCAGGATTTTCGTAACATTTCAAGATATTTTTAATCAGGGATTTAAAGAAATTTCAAGGATTCCTAAAATCATATAAAATCTCTTGAAATCCTTCAATTCGTTTGCAGTTTTTTAAAAACGAAATTTCGACATTTTTTCAAATTCTTTACAATCCTCTAAAGTGACGAAAAGTGCATGAAATTCTTTAAAATTAGGTTTAAAATAATTAAAAATGTCTTTAAATCTTCTGAAATTCCCTAAAATCACTTAAAATCTCTTAAACTCCTTTAAATCGCTTGAGATTCATTGAAAAAACTAAAAATGTCTTGAAATCTTAAAAAAATCCTCCAACACGTTTGAATTCTTTAAAAATCCCTTGAAATTCCTTAAAAATCATAAATCAAATATATATTATATATTTCTTCACCTATTTCAAATGCAGGTCTCTCACTTCATTTTATACATTTCGCCACTAAATAGTTTTCCTCTATGCACTCGAAAACTGTGTCTCCATGACGAAGAGTTTGTGTGCCTCGAATGCAACCGTGACGTAGTTATAACGGTTGGAATTGCTGTGGGCGCCGGCTGGTGTTACGGAGACACGACGGGACAAACCGTGAGGCAGTTTTGATGACAGATTACCCTGATCCGCTTTGTGGCGGGGCTCTCATTTGGACAGCCGATTTGATTGAAAACTTCACCGTGAGTTAAAAAAATCGTCAGCCTGTCCTGCCCAGACAAGTCTCAATAAGAGGGGATCCTGTTCATTTCGCACAAGATTCATATTCAGATTGAACGTGCTTACATTTAAATAAAAAAAGAGTGGTATTATTTAGGATCAAAGAAAAGAGCCTAAATCAATTGCTCATTTGAATATAGAAACACTCTTTAAAAAAAGTAAATTCTGAACAATCTTCTCATTATTATTCTATTTTAAACTATAGACTTTTATTGACATTGGTAACTCTCGATGGTTCGAATCCGTGAAAAATTTATCCCACAATATTGTTTTTACAATATTTTTCAATAATAATTAACAATAAGAAGTACGATGAGATTTTGAGAGTTTTTCCTATAGAGTTTACAAAAATGATAAAAGAATTATTTATACTGGATATGGGGCATTCCGTGCCAAATCGATCAAAGTTTTTTATAAAAAAAAAAAGAAAAAAAATTAAAAATGACAATCATCTCGAAATTTCCGTTTTTTTCCGAATACTTAAAAAAATCGTTGAAGATGGATCTGTATAATTTTTATAATTTTTTTTTGAAAAGTGCATTTAAAAACAAAAATTTTGAAAAAAAAACGTCCCGATAAGTCAATTTTTAAAAAAGTTACGTCCATTTGAAAAAAAGTTTCTGAACGGACCCTTTGTTTAACACCTTTCTAATTGCTTACTCAATAAATCTTTATTATTAGTATTATTATTATTGTTAAATTGAGCTTACAAGAAATTTCTGACTTCAAACGCTTATCAAGTCGGTATCATTTTGATTTCATCTTGAATTATATAAAACCATCTTCAATCACTCTACATACATCCAAAAACAGCTCCTTTCCATTCTTAAAAAAAAGCGACATCATCTCAAGAATCTGCAGAGGAAGTAATTTAGTCGCAGCTTAAAACTTCCTAAACCCGTAGGAAAGTATACCCAATAGGGAATCACTTTTCTTTCAATAAACATATTCGATTCCGCAAATGGATTCTCAGCTCTTACCTCCGGCATTACAAACTCTCCTATCCATGAGACGAAGTAGATGTAGAAGTAGAAGTAAAGGTAGAAGTAGAGGTAAAAGCAGAAGCAGAGTACCACTACAAGTTGTACAAGTACCAGCACCAAACCATCAGCTCCATCAGTACCTGAAACCTCGTGGCCGAGCACGTGACACTCTCCCTTCCCCTGGTACCAAAACTGGAATCCGCGCTGGCGCGTACCGCCCACAGTGCGCCAGCAATCGAGGCCGCCCTTGGGTGCCTCGTGCTCGGTTGCACAAGAGTCGGTTGTATGCACTGCCGCAGTCCGGATCTCTAGCGAACCGAAAACGTGTTCCCTCCGCCGAGCCCTCCGAGCTCACAGCAGCCCGCCTTCGTAAAGAGGGTTGAGCTCACCGGGCCCGTTACCGAGCCGCCATTGGTCCGCACCCATCGTCACGTGATCCTCACAACAGCACTGCTTCCTCCTGCTGGTGCCCCAAGAAAAGAGACACCAGTAACAACAGAGACACGCCACGGAGAACGTTGGAGAAGTGAAAAAGATCGTGTGGGATTTCGCCAACGTCCTCCACCTCCACCAACATCCTCTACCTCTAGCAAAACTCCTCCAACTCCTCCGCCACCTCCTCATCTTCATTCTCCTTCATTTCGCGTACGCCGTTCGCAGGGTTCCGGCCGATCGGAATAGTATCAGTGCCTGGTTGTCCCATCCCAGAGGTACCACCCATTCAGTGCTATCAAAAAGTGTCAGTGGATTGTGATGATTCGCGAGCATCCAAACAGTGGATCTTTACCTTGGAAATGATTCAAATGATGCTTTGATGCTAACAGTGAAAAGTGTGTTTTACTACGAAGTGTCTGCGTATAGTACTAGGTGCAACACTGTTTACAATAATTTACAATAATTTGTAATCATTTAGAATAAGCCAGTTAAAGACCGCAAACCTCGGTTGTGGAAGAGAAAACGTGAAAGTGATTTTTTACAGAGATACCAAAGATAAGACATCTACCCTAGTTTTTTCTAAACTAGGGTAGAGGTAGGATTCGGAAAGGGGTTTCATGCGAGGGAAGCAGCAGCCACTGCATCAGGAAGAGAGACATCAGCAGCCACACTTGAGTGGTCCACGGCTGGGCCAACTTGAGGGCCTGATTGTTGAGAAGGAGTTAGCATCCGTGAAGACGAGGTCCCCGACACCCGTCCTGGCGAACGACGGAGGGGGTGGCTTCTGGCTGGCCTCGGTGGCCGCGGGGGCCGGGGCTGGT
This sequence comes from Synergus magnus, assembly GCA_032275165.1. Classification (NCBI taxonomy): domain Eukaryota; kingdom Metazoa; phylum Arthropoda; class Insecta; order Hymenoptera; family Cynipidae; genus Synergus; species Synergus magnus. The sequence goes on along the minus strand of JAUESH010000008.1, from coordinate 5,460,697 downwards.
GCCGTTTTGCCCCCGCACGGGGCCCATCCCGCGATGGACCCGACCTGTGGCACCGCGGAGACCGGCTTCATCAACAGTCAACCCTCCATGGCCGAATTTATGACCGCCCTGCCCCAGCTCTCGGGCGACGGACCCCTTCAGCACTCGCCTGGGGCTGGGGGCCCCATGAGCCCGGGAAACCATCATCCTGGGTACCACTCGATGATTGACCCTCATGGGGTCGCGGACCCTTCGGGAGTCAACGTACCGGAATACCCTTGGATGAAGGAGAAGAAGACTACACGGAAGAGCAGTCAACAAGGTAAGGGATTCGCTCTTCGGGATAGGTGAAGGTGTAGTCTGGAGAAAGTTTCCGAAGAAAATTTTATCTGGGCGGATCCGAGCGTATACGGAATTTCTATCCGAGTCAATTCGGAGATGGTTTTTATCCAAGTTTATTGAAAATCAATCCCAATTATTATTATTACTATTGTAACATAATTTGTTTCATGGTCCTTGACCATTACAAATGGGTGGAAAATATACAGTACTAAACGTATTGTTTAACAAGTCTAATCAGAGAGTTCAGGGCACAAAGACGTCGATTACTATTTTAAGCTGAGCATTAGAAGTATATCGAAACGCATACTTGACATGCCGCGACCTAAGATTCCAATACAAATGTTCTAAGCCGCAATATTTTAGAAACAAAAAAGGATAGTTTGCCGAGTTCCTGCGGAGATTCAGAGTTAAGAAAGTATAACCAATGGAAAATGGAAGATCTGAAATCCGCATAGGCAGGACAAGTAGCCAAGAGATGGTACAAATCTTCTCTTTCTCCAAGATTGCATATCGGGCAGTTTTCTGCTGGCTGATACGTAAATTTATATTCGTCGATACGAATGCAACAAGAAAAAATTTCTTTGAATTAAAAAATGTTTTTTTGATTCAAAGAAATTTTCTTTAATATGAAGAAATATTTTTTTTTATTAAAGAAAATTTCTTCGAATCAAAAAAACTTGTTTGAATTCAGAGAAATTTTTTCTTTGACCGTATATCAAAGAAATGTTTTTTTGATTCAAAGAAACTGTTTTCTGGTGAAGTTCTAGCCTCGTGAAAGGTTTGGAATCTCTATCCGAGTCAATTCGGAGATGGTTTTAATCCAAGTTTATTGAAAATCAATCCCAATTAATCCGAAGCAATTTTTTGTTCCGATTCAATTCGCATGTATCTGAATTGAATCAAAATAAAATTTGTTTCGGATTAAAAGTTCGAATTGATTTAAATGAATCCGAAGCAAGAAACAATCCGAATTGATTCGGGATGAAAACTTATTTCGAATTTGTTCGAATTAAAGGTTCGGATTGGTTTGAATTAATCCGAAGCAAGTGTTTATTCCGAGTTAATACGAATCAATCCGAATTGATTCGGAATGAAAACTTTCTTTGGATTTACTTGGATAAAATTTTCAAATTGGTTTTGAATTCATTGGGATTGATTCCGAATAAACTTCCGAATTCGATTCAAATAAATTTTTGAAAAATTTGTTTGGATTAGCCCCGAGTTTTTATCCGAAAACTTTCGTCAGAGTATTTTTCGATTAAAAAGTCGGATTTTTTATTTTGAGGAACTATAATTGCGAAAGATAATTTAATTTGATCTTGTAATCTTGATGTGAAGAAAATCGGAGAAATTATAAGGAACTTGATTGAAGTTGATAGAAATTTAGTTTTCGAATAAAAAAAAGGTCAGCTAGGATTCCAAAAAAAAGTCCCAATAGATTATTCTGGGGGGGGGGGGGTATATGAGAAAGAAGGGTAGAATTTTTAGAAAAGATTGTGAATCAGATTTAATTGTGATGTATTTGCAACAATAATCCAAAAGGAAAGTAAAAAGTTCAAAGGATTATCAAATTCTGAAATTGCATTTAGTAGAGGGATTTAAATGCTCTAATCTGAATGGTAGAAAAGTGAGAAAGAAAATGGAATGAGCCGGAGTTGAAAAAATAAATCTATAGGGAATTGAGGATAGGATTGAGAACTGATTTGGATTTCGAAATTACATTTAATTTTTGCAGAACTTTCAAAATTATGCTTATTAGAAATTTTCTATTACACCAAAAATATATTCATTAGAGACACATTCACTATAATAAAAAAGGGGAGAAGATTGTGGAGGGTTTGGCAATTACATTTAATGCTGATTTAATTCCTATAAACCAAGTGTAAAAGGAAAAGGGGAAAAATTCAGGACGGACTTGGATTTAAAAATTAAATTTAGTGGAAAGAGCTTAAAAATAAAACTGAGTAGGGTTTTAGTTGTCATAATCGGAAAGGAAAAGGAAGAGACGAAAGGATTAAGCTAGAATTAAAAATTATATTTAATCTACTGTCATACAAAGATAAAGGAGTCAAGATTTATTAGCCAACTTAACTTGATTAAAAGATGTGGATTATTTATATATTAATTCTACAACTGAAATAAAAAGTCGCTAAAATATAAAAAAACACTATAGTAACAAACTAGAACCTGGAAAGTCTTATTTGACATCTTCTAGTACTTATCTTGATAATTTCCTACTGTTGACTTTATTTATTACGGACATTAAAACTGGGGACTAGAACCCTAGAAGTTTGTTTGAAAACTTTTACAAATATTTATTTTCGTAATTTTTTCCATTGTTGATCTTATTTACTACTGATATTATAGAATTATCATTTTTAAACAATGTAACAATAATAGACACAAAGTAAAGACACAGTTTAAACTTAATTTCGCATTAGAATTCACTGGTACATCATAGAAATCAAATTCCCTTCTCTTGAAAGAGTTGTCGACGACCGACACTCAATTCAATTCTTCGTCTCATTGACCATCATTCAATAGACTTCGGGAAAGTGCCATGTGCAGTCCATCGCTCAGTCCGATTACCACGGTGGTTGTCAAGATCTTTGTAAAAGGATACGCTGTAATTTGTAGCCAAATGTTTGCAAATGCTTGGGGAAAATGTGTGGTTTCCGCAATTTATGACTTATGCGTCCCAGATGTGGAAATTCGTCTAAAGGAAAGGAGTGACTACAGACTGTCATTAGCCGTCGGAAGTCCAGGCACCCCGTGGAGGGTGACAATGTGGTAGCGAGTAGTTAGAGCTCCCGGTATAGCCGTGCCATGGACCATAGAATAGACTAGCTAATGTTCTAAATGGTCTTCGAAATCATTGAGACCCCTGGTGATCCACTACAGACGAGTTCTCATGTTTGTGCTACGCACACATGACTTGTCTACTCTGCCGGATGTCAAGGCGTGAAAAAGATTTTCTCAAGGGGATTATATTTGCTTCCGTACAGGAAATTGATGATGGTCAGTTTTAATGAGATGTTTACAGTGTCTCAATAAAGACGCCGTGTTGCCTAATTGTTGCCGTATTTATACTACCGTCGGAAGCTACTAGTTGCTTACACGGAAAAAACTTTTATGGTTGTGACAACCACAGAAATAGTAAAATATGGTACAACTACATTTTGTGGTTGCCACCACCAAGATTGTGGTTGCCACAACTACAACTATTATGTGGTAACAATCACAACTATGTGACAACTATTATTAAGCAGTTGCTACAACTATTTCATAATAGTTATCACAACCACATGTGGTTCTGTCAATGAAAATCGTGGTTGCGGCAACTACAAGTTAGTAGTTGTACTATATTTTACTATTTCTGTGGTTGTCACAATCATAGAGTGTTTTCCATGTAATTTCCGCTAGGTTTGTTTTCTTCATTTGGTTTTTCTATCTTCGAGAAACTGATGAAAAATTTAGAAGCAACACTAAAATAAAGTTCTTCTTCTGTAAATGTTGTTCTCTGATGTTGTTCTTTCTCAAATGTTCTTTAAATGTTCATCTTCCGTTCATCTTCTAAAAGAAACAATGAGACTGCAAGTGAAAATCCATAAACCAATAAAACTCAGTGAAATCGTGATCCGCAATAAGTAGCTCTTGTTTTATTATGCCGTAACGACGGTAAGCCGCAGAGAAGATGTATTGGCTTGGGATCGTTTTCCGCCAACTTGTTGGCTATTGTCGGGCGATCGAGGACCCATAAATCTGCGGAGGCCAGGGCACGCGTTGGAGCTAGAGGATCGTATGTATACATGGCGATCAGGGCAACGAGGGGTAGAGAAGTTTATGGGCCACAAGGGTCGCTATTCAACGGGACGCGACGACAACAGCGAACGGCTTCTCCGTGGAGCGACGACAATTTAACGGCGTGCCAGTGTCGATCTTTGGTCCACTTGTGCCCTCGTATTCTCGTATATACATGAACGAAGCTCTACGCGAGACGAGGGAAGATTAAGTGTTTGGCATGAAGGTTAACCAGGCACTGGCGAGTGGTAACACGCGGAATCATCTGTAAATTGAGCGCCGGACTACGGGAGCGTCGGGACGGCCATAATTCACACAGCCTGCCGCGCCAAATGCAAGAGGTGGAGGTACATCGCTGGTGTCCCTTGTGTCCCTTATCGTCAACCGCTGACCACTGCCGGGCCATCCCCGTGATTTGCGACCCGAAAGGATGAATGCTTTCATAAAGTGTTCTAAAGTTAACCGAGGATATCATTAAATGCGGGATTTAGAAGACAGAATGTAAAGGATGACAATTATTCAATTGATTTAGGTGCTTCTGCATGGTTTAACAATGTTTTTTATTGTTTTTACTGATGCTAGATGTGTCACAAATGTTACAACTGCTGCTAATTCTATATATAACTTTTAGCTAAGAACCAAATTTTCATAGATTTTATAGATCCTGATTTTATTAATCCTGATTGGTTTTCTATTGTTAATTTATTGATGTATGTTGATGAACATATAGTTATCATTTGCTGATTATTAGGTTTTCTTTGTCACTTGGTACTAAATAGTTGAATTAAATTAAATAGGTATTAAACTCATTGAACATATGTAGAGAGGAATTTCAAAACGTTTCTAAGAATTTTAAGGGAATTTCACAATTTTCAAGTGATTTTTACGAAATTCTAAAGATTTTTAGGATTTTTAAAAGATTTCGTAGAATTTTAAGGTATC
>JAUESH010000008.1:5408232-5418341 GCA_032275165.1 Synergus magnus | reverse complement strand
ACGATAATATTTAAAGTCCCTTTATATCCTTTAAAATTCATTAAAATCATTAGAAATCTCACAAAATTCCACAAAATATTTTAAGAAAAAATGATGTAACGTAAGTGATGCAATGTAATGTCCCTAAAATCTTGCATACATTGTTGTTCCAAATCTGCTCTCTAAGATACTTGCAAGAATTGTATTTTATTCGAAATATCACAACGATGGTATTTTGCAAAAAAAAAATGTTTACCCCTTTTTTTAAACCTCTTTGTCAACCATATTTCCTTTTTTAAGAACATTTTTCAAAACACCCTTTCCAACCCCCTTTGGCAAAGTCCTTTTTCTGAACAACTTTTCCAACTTCATTTTGCAAACCCCTTTTTCCACCTCCTTTTGCAATTCCATCTTCAAAGCCTTTTTTCCAACTCCCTTCTTCAGAAGTCATCTTAGAAGACTCCAACCTCATTCCCATCAAGAGAGTCATTGACCCGAATAACGTCAATTGAAAGTTTCATATTTCGTGGAACTTGTTAGGTCCAAAGATCAGTAAAGTAAATCTGGTTCAAAGGCGTATTTCACATGAAAGGTTAGAGAATTACAGAGGCTATTGAAATTACAATTATTTCGCCAGGTTGTCCAAACCTGTTGCCGGTAATGTGCCTTGCAACACGATTTAAAGATTCCGAATCGGACAACAGTAGCAACAGTCTTTATAGTGCCAGTGGCTTAATCCGACCTCTCATCCACACCGACTGTTTAGCTTGAAAATACAAAGACGCATAGTCATTCCGCGATCAAAGTGCCGCTCTTAAGTCGTTGCCATCCTTTCAGTAGCTATTCTGTTACTTTTCTTCACCCATCTTGAAGGCTACGCTTACTCTCGTGACATTGTTACCTTCACTTCTGATGAGCAAGATTTATTTTTATTTATATCCCCCTTGCCAAAGGCTTAAATTCTTTAGTCATATTTGTCGGAGGAAAACAATTACCACGGAGCATCATGTGAGTCGGATTTCTATTTAATTCAATCGTACCGTTTCATTGAGAGAAATATTTTTTATCCGGAGGATTAATGTTTTGAGAATTGATAGTTGGAAATTTTTATATTGAGAGCATTAAATTTTAGGTATTTCTTAATGAATGCTTTGAAATTCACTTTCAAATTTAAAGCATCAACAGTTGAAGGTTTTTCTCATTCAGCTGAAGAATCGAAGCAGGGTATTTTAATTTTATAGCTTTGAAATTTGAATAAACCGGTGGTACACCTTTTATTATTTTAGATATAAATATTTATTTTTGGTTTTATAGACATTTATGGTAATCACTTTTAACATTCTGAGGTTTTTCATTAACTTGTGAACTCTTTTTTCAAGCTACTTTTACAAACCTCCTTTTTAAACGCCCATTTTCCAATGATCTTTTGCAACTCTCTTTTCCAAACTCCTTTTCCAACCCCCTTCAACGACCCAATTGCAAACCCTTTTTTTCATATTTAACTTTTTGAAATCACTTTTGCAATCAGTTACCCGTATGGAAATTTTGAGTTGGCCCCCGCGGGGCTTCACGTAGTTTGCCCCCTTATTATGTTGGCCCCACGATGGTAAACGATGAAGGGCCAACATAGTTTTGACATGCTCTCCTTCTGCTGCCATGATAGGGCATTTTTTAAATTTTGGTTTGAATTGAATGAATGACTTGAAGTTATGTATGTAAAACAAATAATCGTGCGCGCGTGTTGGTTTGCTAGTTTTATTAAAACATTGTTCATCTTTGTAGTTTTTAACAAAAATGTAAAAACCTTACATTAGATAATTAGATAATTAAAGTTGAATAATTTTAACATAACTAAAATTATTTTAAAAAATATCCTAAGTGGTTTTAAATTAGGACCCCAAACCAAAATTCGCATTTCCGATGCCCGTAATTTTTCCACCATATGTGATAAACAGTAGGTCGCAGGTTGAGTCCGGAGCGTCCCAATTTAAAATCAACTTAGTGGCGACCGAATGCTCGGTTACATCCGGCGTAGACTAAGCACTTTACTTTTAAAGGACATTAGCCCCATGAAGGGAAGCCGGGTTCCCATTCTCTACTTCTTTCTCCGTAGAGGCCGAGCCACGACGACAGAGGGTGGAACCCGGGGGTTCAGCGGGATTGTCTGGGGGTAATTAGTCGACAGCCACGGCGATCCCGAGTGCTGAAAGATTTCCCTTTCTCGACTCAAGTCCGCCGACCATGCCAAGCCAGCCTGCTTATAAAATGTCAGGCCGCCAATAAAAAGTCATGCAACATCAAAGAGCAGGCAGAGAGAGAGTAGGAGAGAATTTCGAAAGGGAGGAAACATCGCATCTTCATTATCGAGTCGTGCAATTACCCTACCTACCATACCTAATTTCTTTCACGTCAGGGTCCCTTGACAAGGACCCCGAACGACCTTCACTTTCGAAAAAGGTTAGTTCCCTCTCGAGTCTTCAGACATGCTTTCATATTACGGTTGGGAATCAATTTATGCTTTTTTTATAGTGATTAAGAAATTTTATAGAATGCGATAAGCGAGGTGTAAGTTATCGATCAGGGTGCATCTCAAATAAATCTAACAATATTAATGTTTTGAAAACCTTGACTCGAGACTCCTTTTTTTTCTTCTTTTAAATCCCTTTTGCTAGCCCCATTTTGTACAACAATTTTTTAAGCTCTCTTCCCAAACCCCTTTCTTAAACGCCGCTTTTTTAATTATCTTTTATAACTCTCTCTCTAGTCTCATTTTCTAACCCTCTTTTCAAACCCTCTTTGGCAAATTCTTTTCCCAACCCCCTTTTCTAACGCCCATCTTCCAATTATCTTGTTCAATCCCGCTTTTCTAACTCTAATGAAAGGATTTCAATAGATTTACGGAAGTTTAAAGGACACTAAATATTTTTTAGACGTGGAACAAGCCTTCTCCAGTGTCTGCTAGTTTATTGTCTACTCTAACGAAATTTAGATCATGATAAGCAGAAAAGACTAACACCGTGGTAGTTGAAGTGATTGATTTTAGATCGTCTAGGAAAACAAGGTGTTATTTGAATCGTGTGAAGAGATTAGAACGGAGGCGCGAAGTCGAGAATGGGATTGGTCGTGTACATTGTACAAGGAACGAAGAGGGCAACTTTGAAGCTTTAGAGTGAGCGGATTGCGAAACTGGATAGAGAATGTGTTGGTGGGGTATGCATGGCGGCAGAGAGTCCAGTAGCGATCATCAATCAGGAAGGCAGTCAGCCGTCCGTCGCTCGGCCGACCGGTCAGTTCAGGGTGTGCAGAGCTCGTGCGAATCTGCCAGAGTCTGCTCAACCACCTACAGAATCGCGAGTCATTCTGGATTCTGCTCGAACATCGATTCATTCCGCTTGAAAATATCCGCAGCTTCATCTCGTCACCCTTCATTACTACTACAACTTTCCCAACAAATTTCCAAATTTTATGATAGGGAAATATGTAATAATAACGAAAGTTAATCTGGAAAGAACTGAGAAAAAAAATTTCGCAAACTTTTTACATATACAGGGTGTCCCAGGACTAACTGTCTGGACCTATATGGCTGTATAGAGAAAAAAAAAAAACAAATCGAAAGTTCCTTTGTCAAAAATGCATTGAAGTTTTAGTTTTTAAGTTCGAAAAGGAGTTTTGAAAACAGGACTGGGAAAAAGGAGTGAGATACTTAATTTGGAAAAAGAATCCCAAAGAAGAAGGTTGGAAAAAGTTGCTCGGAAAAGCGGGTTGAAAAATTTGATGTGGGGAAGGGGGTTGGAAAAGGAGTTTGGAAGACGTGTTTGGAAAAGAGGGTTGTAAATGGTAACTGAAGAAGAAGCGTTAGAAAGGGGAGTGGAAAATTTAGTTTGCAGCAGGAGGTTTGAAAAGGGGTTTTGACAAAAGGGTAAAACTAGGGGGTTAGAAAAAGGTACTGGAAAAATTTGTTGAAAAATCAATTTAGAAAAAACTATTGAAAAATAGAGTGTGAAAAGTGTTTTTAAATATTAGGTAGAAAAAAGTATTGAGAAAGGGGTGTTGGAAGAAGAGGTTTGAAAATTTTACTAGGAAAACTGCGTGAGATACTGGATTTGGAAAAAGAATAAAAAAAAAGAGAAGATTGGAAAAAACTGCTTTGAAAAGGGGGTTTTTTACAAGAATTTTAAACTCTACTAGGTACTACCTTCCTTATATGCATTTTCCCGCAAGTTATTTTTAGTTTCGCTTCTAAGATACAATGCTATATTGATCTAGGAAGTTAAAGTTTAAAAGCTCGGAGAGGATGACGAGTGAAGCGGCGTTATATTGATTGGCAGTAGAAGCGCTATGATGGGATCGGTTCGATGGCCGGGAAACAGGATTGGAATAAGCCGCAGGAGATAGGGGGGCGATATCCAAGTGATGAAAAGTGACTCTGCAAAAAGTAGCTGGTGGTCCCTATGTAGTCGCAGGTCGTCACCTTCACCACCCCGTGATTCGTCACTTCCGATTTGTCAAAGCCTGCTTTGTCCAAAGAATGATGATTCTACAAGCAAACTAGAGTTTTATACCCAGAATATTAATTTATAATATATTCCTCATCACAAGTATTTGCAAGGTCAATCCATGCTTTCAGAGATCCGAATTTGCAATCAGATTTGTTCGGAATCATTTGGAAACGTTTTTAGAACTATGCCATGGTCGAAATTTCGGAGGGAGGTGTCACGTCCACATCGTAGTTTTATTTCCAGTAGTGATAAATACCATAACTAAAACTACAGTAAAGATGTTCTCTACATAATAATTGTAATTTGTAATAATTATCTTGAGTGAAGAGTTGAGTAATTATCAGACAATCCCTCTGGATTTTTCTCTCTTTTAGTAACAGATGCAAGAGGACTATTTTTAATTGGTCGGTGGTAGTAATGACAAATGGAAGCTGATTCGTGGAGACGCTGCACGCGTTATTTAACTCCTAATCGAGCAGCGTTTGCGCACGAATGACCTGGCACGAAGGTCGAAGAAGCGTTTACATGCGAACGGTCCCCACTTCCTTTCATTGGGGGCAATATTTCTTTTCACGCGAGTCCCCCAGGTCTTTATCTAACAAGGAGCAAATCATTTCCCTATTATTTGCTCGCTATCGTGCACTCCGCTCCTCTCGAGTCTTCCCAGTCTTCCTCTCTTCTTCCTTTTGCACCGAATATTCAACCCCGAGAGAAGTATACTTTCTGGAGGCCATCCAAACCTTATCCATTGTGGTGTTCAAACCCGAGAGCTTGAGAAGAGTCGGAGAGTCAGAGTACCACTTCCTCACTCTAATTTGCAAGTATCATTTTTCCTAGATGCTAGGCAACTCCGCTCACCACTGAATTCATGTCGTATTTTCCTAAGAATTTAGCGACCGTTTGATTTAGAAGAAAGATAATTGAAGATATGAAAAGAAATGGAGAAAAATTTAAGGCGATCATCAAGGTTGAGTTTTGGGAGTTTTATAGCTGAAAGTGGGTCGTGAAATCAAGATTAAATGAAAAGAAGAAGGATTTTTGTAGAGAAGATGGATTGGACATTTTATACGTACTTTTTATTTGGATCGTAGTAAACGTCCAATTGCATATTATAGTAATAAGATTTCTGCACACTTTTTACAACAATTTTTGGGATAATCTTTTTTATAAATTTACATCGGAACGTAGGGAAACTTCAGAAAGTAAAGTTTTGTTTTAAATGTCATCCTACTAATTGTTGCAGGACCCTCTCTCGTCACCCTTGGAATCAAAACTTTCTCAAAAGTATTCAGATTACCATAGCGAACATTTTTCAATTTCAAGGAATTGTGTTTAAAAAAAACTCGTTAAAAGAATGTTTATAAATTTTATCTATTTAACGCCTTCGTAACTTCCATCATAAAAATCTCTTGAAATCTGATAAAATTTCTTGAAATTACACGACAACATTTAAAAGTTTTTGAAATCCCTGAATAAAATTCCTCGACAAACATTACATTCCATCCAGTTCCATGAAATATTTGTAAAAGTCATAAAAATCTCTTAAAATCCATTAAAATTCGAGAGTCTCATAAAATTCCTAGAAATTTCTTGAAATTCATCAAAATTATTAGAAATCTCATCAAATTCCATGAAATCCTTTAATGGAAAATATTCTAAAAATAATTTTTCACTTTTTCGAATTTTAAATATAAATAGGCTAATGGAAAATCATCTTCAATATTTATGTGAATGAATAGCACTTGGGACTTATTTAAAAATATAGATGTATTTCAAATACACTGTAAATGTACTATAATTTAAACACTATACATTGTAGTTTTTCAGCGAATTAAACTAATAATAAATTTCTAAAATTTTTTTTTTATCTTCTTCAGGTGAGTTCGTGATAACTGCTATTTAGGATTAATCTTCGATATCCTTGTCAGAGAAAGTAAGATAAACAAATTATTTAATTATAATAATTTACAGCTTTAGTGAATTTTAAATTAAATATTCTATTTAACATTTTTTCATAAACATATTTAAAACTTTATGATATGTATAATGTTCCTGATCAATTAAGAAAAAGTCTACAAAAAAGGACCTTCAAACTGAAGGTACATAATAAATCATCGTTTTGTTTTTTTGTGTACCTTAATACGTAAAGTTATCTTATTTACTCAAACAAATGGTCTTCGAAATAGAACTCGAGTGGCTAGAAACGAGGGGCTGGTCAGAAGTCGGTTTAAACAATTATCACAAGGGTCGAAGCTGGCACAAGTGGACCAGGGTGATAAGTTATGGCAAAGGGTGTAGTAGTTAGGATGTCCTTCTAGTAGTTAAAACACCCTCATTCGTAATTTGAGGAACACTCGCTTATCAATTAACTATTAACAAAAACCCTCAGCCATTATTAATATATTTATATTATTTACTAGGGGGGCTTCGCACCCCTTTTATATTATTCTGTCCTTCGTTTTTTTTTTTTAATTTTAAACATACACCTTATTGTTTTTTATTTTTTATAATTTTATGACAAATTTAGATACATTTTGAACGAATTTAATTTAATTTATTAAAATATCACCCTTCATTTAAGGTTCTGATGAATTCTATGGTTTAATATTAGTATTAATATTAGTAGAAACCATACAATTCGTCAATAAGGGCGGATATCACGTGTGGGACAATAAAACCGTATCTCACTTGTGGTTCAAGAAGGACGTAACTCAAGTGAAGGTCAAGAAGAGCACATCTCACGTAGGGATTAAGAAGAGCGTATCTCACACTGGGGTCAATATGGGGTATATGTTGGTCTTATGGGGGTCCTATGGGGTCTTATGGTGGTCTTATGGGATATTATAGGGGTCTTATGGGTGTCTTATGATGGTTTTATGATTCCTTCTGTAGAGGAAATCTTCTAAAAACCTATACGATTTCATTTGAAGATTCTAAAATTCTATAGGTTGTTCCATCTTGATTTAACGAAAAGGTTATTTATAAATATGATTGATTGATAAGATTCACAAAGTGTCGGGAGACTCAATATATACAGATACTTTATAGAAAGGTCCTAAGCACCATTCTGGGAACCGTATCAGTGTTTATCCCGGTTGAAGGGTGTTACATAAGAATCGTATGAAAAGGAAGGTCGTAAATCTCGCGATGCAAAATGTGGCAAGGGTGGCGAGTGAGTGTCCTTTATAGCATTGTTAACAACTAATGTATGCGGACCAAGTCCTCGGTCCCTTCTACATTTAACATTCTTTAACATTATTATACACATGGCGCCCGTCTACCAGTACACCCCACGAATCTACGAACCTACCCTTCTCGTTTTCCGGAAAAAGATTTTTATCCCCGTGTCTCCATTTCTTTTTTATACAGCCTCTTCTCTCCCTTATCCCTTATAGTTCAAAGTGAATAGTGAATAGTCAATAGTGAATATATACGCCCAAATTTTTGAATTTAAATTCAATTGAATAATTCTTCAATTCTTGATCCCTTCGGTTCTCTGTTTTATCAATTCAGCTTGTTTAAATAATTGTATATTGTATGATCACAGGATTCTATTATTATTTTTGTAATTTTATCTTTCAGGGAGGCGATTACGTAACTCTTCACTTCCACTTTCACTTTTTGGTTTAAATTTTAAAATGTAAAAATTGACACTCACATATGAAATTGGAAAAAGTGAAAATCAAAAAGTGGAAAACCAAAAAGTGAAAGTGGAAGTGAAAAGTTACATAATCTGTACTCGTCTAAAAAGTCCCTTTTTTTCCCCTTGGTGCGTAATACACTATTTAAACAAAATGAAAAATTTATTTTGAAATTATAAATTGTGAGGCTTTACATTTTTTGTATTGTACAATTTATTGTACATGTATTCAGGGATTTATTGAATTATCGCACGGTTATTTGGCTGAGGGGTTCTCAGAGAAAGACATAACAAAAATCCAATTCATCGAAAATTCTATGAATAGCGTGAAGAAAAAGCATTTTATGGACTAGGCCACCCGGTCTCGATTAGCCGAAGGCTAAGGGCATTTGCCCTCCTTTGGGGATGTCATCGTCTCATTCATGACCTTGACCTGCAGACACGAGTGGCTCCGGTAATGAATAGGGCTTCCTTAATGACCTTGAATAAGATATAGGGAGAAAGACACATTAAATTAAAGGTCATTTACTTCTAAATACAATCTGCAGTCCACACCCCGATTGATTCCGATTTTTTCGGATTGGTTTGGATTCATTGAATCCGCAGAAGTTTCTATTCCAAGGCAATCCGAATGAATTCGAACCAATCCGATTTCTAAGTAGTTCTAATTAATTTGGATTAAAAACTCGGATTGGTTCGGATTGATTGAAGCTGAAACAATTTTTTATTCCAAATTAATCCAATCCCTTTTCAAAATCAATGTAATACTATTCTGATAATTATTTCCCAATTTTTATAGATATGAAAAGTAAGTTCGCGTGACTTTCTGAAATTAACTCAAGCCTTCTAAGTATTCCTATTATAGAATAATAAATGACCAATGACTCATGAATTCTATTTTTATAAGCTATTGCCATTTATTTTATTTCATATTTACGACACAAAAATATGATTACCCTAAGAGTTAAATAAACTTTAAATTAAACAATTGAAGGACACTCGTGAAATTTACTCTAAATGGGACAAATAAAATATACCTACTGAATACACAAATTAACCAAGAATAAAAATAACGTGTTATAAATCCCCGAATTTTAAAGTTACCAAAATCCACAATTCTGGGAATTTAAGAATAATTCGTTATTATATTTTGTTAATTATTGTACAAATCGGAAATTTTGTAATTCGAAAAATTGTAATATTCAGGAATTTATAATTCGGTACTTTTAATTTGTATATTTGGTATTTATTTTTTCGGTATTTTACATGGAAATACCAAAGTACCTTTTAATATACTAAAATGGAATTTTATTTATGGCTGGATTACTTTAATCACATTAGTACAAAGAGCTGGGTGCCTAGAATCGAAAAAGCTCTTCCCCCCGAGATCAATCTGGCTCCTCATGGGACGTACAATTTTTTTATCCTTCCCCCTATTATAGAGAGTCTGAGCATCCCTTCGTTTCTCCTCCGAGACTGAATCTTCCTCAGCCTCGAATTTCGCAGCTGCAGAATGAAACTGAGACGAGGTGAAAAGTAATTTCTCGATAATTCTGACATTCGGAAAAAGTCCTTTTTCCTCACGAGAGTTGAACCGAAATCGCTATCTTTTACTCCAGGGTCTGTGTCTTTCCATCAGTTTCCAACCCCAAACAGCTTTTCCGAAGCAGTCGTGTTTTCCCTTTTTCTTCTTTCCTTTTCCTCCTCGTCTTGCTCCTCCGTCTGAAGACGACGAGAACTCGCTGAGGATAAGAAGTTTATTTTAATCTTTACAAATTTTAAATCCGCCGGTACAAAACTCAACTTCATGCTGCCTGTTTGGAATCGCGTATCTTTTAAAACTTCCATGGAGGCTGCTCGGTAGAATGAGGAAATAATATGTATTATTTAAACCGATTGCAATAGACTTCAAGTAATTTTAAAGAATTTCAAGAAGTTTCTAGGAATTTTAAGAGATTTTCACAAATTTGAACGGATTTCAAAAGATTTTT
>JAUESH010000008.1:5329339-5339381 GCA_032275165.1 Synergus magnus | reverse complement strand
TCATACGGATTGACCTTTTTTAATTTTAGGATTGGGTCGGATTTATTCGGATTGAAACTTTGTTAGATTTCGGAGTGAGTCGAATTAGGTTTTTTTTATTATTTTTTTTACGCCCACTGATCGTCACTAGTCTTAAAAGTACAACTTTACACCCGCAAAACGGGCCATAAAAGGAGTGTTTTCAGGGGGGGTATGACGAAAAATAATTTATTAAAAAAAAAAAATAAAAATAAATTATTTTTTGTTTCAGTATTGATATGGACTGATATTATCTTTATTAACCATATTTCGTTAAATAAAGTGAGAAAAATGAAAATGCATCACATTTTTTATTAGTTTTTATTTTTAACCCATAAAAAACATTTTTTTCAAAAACGGCTTGGGGGATTTGGCTCAACATTTTTTTGCGCATTATTTTTCAGCCCCTTATATCGAATTAAAAAAAAATTGGATGTGCTATGACCTTGCATTTAAAGGAGATTTAGACGCAAACAAGTGAGACCAAATAATTATTTCATGTCCAAGAAGCATTTCGTACGACGGTCAGCCATCCGAGTATAACCGAGTCAAGCACTGCTTAACTTCAGTGATCGAACGAGAAGCCTTAAACAATACTATCTGTCCAACAGGACATGTTATTAAGTCCTGTAGAAGTTCAAAAGCACTGAATATTGATTTTTCTTACATGCACTTTAAAACGAAGGATTTCGTCCTCGGAAAAAAATTGTTTAATTGTGCAACTAGAATACATCAGAAAAAAGTTTTGTTGAATCAAAGAAACTTTCTTTAAATCAAAGAAATTCTAGTATTAATATACGGTCAAACAAACTTTTGTTTGATTTAAAGTAATTTTTTTGTTAATTTTTTTATTTGATTTAAAGAAATATTTCGTTAATTTAAACGGAAAATTTCTTTAAATTAAAGAAATATTTCGTTGCTTCAAACCAAAGATTTCTTTTGCCCAAACAGTTTCATTACAATCTAATCCGAAGGAAGTTTTCAATCCGAATTAATCCGAGGCCCATTCAAAATCAATCCGAACTCGTAATCGGTATGAATCCGGTCAATCCGAATTAATCAGAATTAATCTGGTCAATCCGAATTCATCAGAATTAATCCGATCAATCCGAATTAATCAGAATTAATTCGGTCAATACGAATTAATCAGAATTAATTTGAACTTTCAATCCGAATAAATCCGGTCAATTCGAATGAATCCGTATTTATCCGAATTTTTCGGAATCATTCGGATTGATTCGGATAGACTGGATTCATTCGCATTGAAGGTTCTAATTGTCCGGATTGAACGGATTCATTCGGATTGAAAGTTCGGATTGATTCGGAAAATTTCTAATTTGTTCGAAATAAATTTCAATCCGAAACTTTCGCCAGGTCCGTAAACTAGTGACTTTTGACGTCTTTTCGTATTAAATGAAATTAAATGTGAATAAAAATAAAAAAAATCGATTTCAGAATATTGTACTTAATGATAAGTATTTATTAAATAAATTTAAAAAATCAAAAAGCTAAGTATAAATTTTTTAGTCATGGGACCTCAAGTTTGCCCACAATCTTACAATCACCCATCTACGAGTTGTATATTTACTGATTGTGAGAGGATGAAGCATAAAAAAGTGACAATCCTTCGAAACCGGATCATTATCTATTCGGCGGCATGAGCACTTTCTCATGCGACTCTGAGAAGAATTAATTAACATCGTAGACTGGTATCCGAAGACGGTTCGGTCCGAGGCCTGAAGTCGTCGCACTGATTAAGGAATCGATTTGACGTCCATCCACGTCTTGCTTCTTCGTTGTTCTTGCTAAAAATTTCCTCCCAATAATGACGTTGCACCTCAACAATTCGGCAGCCACCTGAAGTCTGAACTACGCAAATTAGTTCCAAGAAAAATTTTTTTTTAATCCACGTGAATTTCTAGGAAACAGTTCAGGAATCTACATAGAACACTGTTCAAAAATCTTTCCAAGAACTTGTTAAAATTTACAGGAAAATGTTCAGGAACCTATATAGATAGATTCCTGTACAGATTCCTGAACCTATCTGTTCAGGAATCAGTTACGGAACATTTACAGGATTGTGTTCAGGAATCTGTAGAGACAAGTGTAGAAACGTGTTTAGGAATCTGTTCTGGAACATTTATAGGAATCTGTTTAGGAACTTATACAGAAACTGTTTAGGAATATGTTCAGGAAACTGATTAAAAACTGGTTCGAGAACCAATTATTCAGGAACTTTGTTCAAAAAACTTTCCAGGAACATGTAACAATTTTCAAGAACATGTTCAAGAACCTATTTCGAAATCTGTTCAGGAATCTGTTCCGAAACCTTTATAGGACTTTATTCAGAAAACTGTATAGGGACAATAATAGAAACCTGTTCAGGAATATGTAAACGAACAATGTTCAGGAATCTGTTCAAGAAAAATTTCACGAACCTATACAGAAATCTGATCAAAAATGTATTCAGGAACCTATGTAGGAACCTGTTCAGGAATCTGTTCCGGAACGTTTAAAGGAATCTGTATATAGATAAGAATGAAACCTATTTAGGAATCTGTTCAGGAAACTCTTCCGGAACCTTTAAATGAACCTATTCAGGAATTTGTTTGACAACCAGTACAGGAACCAGTTCAGGAATCTGTTCACGAAACTGTATAGAAACCGGTATAAAAACATGTATAGAGACCAATCAATCAATTTCAATGTTCAAGCATCTATATAGAAATCTGTTCAGGAATCTGTTCCGGAACCTTTATAGGAATCTGTATATAGATAAGAATGAAACCTATTTAGGAATCTGTTCAGGAAACTCTTTCGGAACCTTTAAATGAACCTATTCAGGAATTTGTTTGAGAACCAGTACAGGAACCAGTTCAGGAATCTGGTTACGAAACTGTATAGGAACCTGTGTAAAGAAATGTATAGAGACCAGATTAGGACTATGTTAAGGAATCTATATAGAAATCTATTCAAGAATCTGTTCGGAAATCTCTATAGAACTTTGTTCAGGAACTTGTATAGAGACAAATATAGAAACCGGTTTAGAAATTTGTGCCGGTAGCCACTTGGAATTTTCTAAAATTTTAACAGATTTTACAGAATTTCTAGGAATTTTAAGGGATTTCGATTTTTAAGAAATTTAAAATTTATTTCGGAACCTTTCTTGAAACCTATTCAGGTATTTGTATAGAAACATGCATAAAAACCTTTTCAAAAATCTGTCTAGGAATCTTTATAGGAACCTGTTCAAGAATCTGTTCCGGAACCTTTATAAGAATTTGTTCGGGAATCTATTCAGGAACCTATGTAGAAACCTGTTCAAGAATCAGTTCAAGAACCTGTTCAGGAACCAGTTCAGGAACTTGTATAGAAATCTTTGCAGGAATCTGATGAGGAACCTGCATAGGAACATGTTTAGGAACCTGTTTAGAAATCTGTCCATTAATCTATTCTGGATTCTATCCGGGAACCAGTTCAGGAAGGTACATAGAAAAATATTTAAAAATCTGTTCAGGATCTTGTAATAGGAATCTGTCCAAGAATCTGTATAAAAACCTGCTCAGTAACGTGTTCAGGAATCTGTTCCGGAACCTTTATAGGAATCTGTATATAGATAACAATGAAACCTATTTAGGAATCTGTTCAGGATACTCTTCCGGAATCTTTAAATGAATCTATTCAAGAATTTATTTTAGAACCAGTACAGGAACCAGTTCAGGAATCTGTTCACGAAACTGTATAGAAACCTGTAGAAAAACATGTATAGAGACCAGTTTAGGATAATGTTAAGCAATCTGTTCAGGCACCTATATAGAAATTTGTTCAGGAATCTGTTCAGGAAACTTTATAGGAATGTGTATATGGATAAGTATGAAACCTGTTTAGGAATCTGTTAAGGAAGCTATTCCGGAATCTTTATAGGAACCTATTCAGGAATTTGTTTGAGAACGGTCAATCCGGTCAATCACAACTTTCAATCCGAATGGATCCGTATGAATCCGGTCTATCCGAATCAATACGAAAAATTTTCGGAAAAATACGGATAAATTCGGATTGACTGGATTTATTTGCATTGAAAGTTCGGATTAATTCTGATTGATCGGATTCATTTCGAACTTGTAATCCCAATGAATCTGGTCAATCCGAACTGATCAGAATTAATCCAAACTTTTAATCCGAATGATTCGGGTCAATCCGAACTTTCAATTCGAACGAATCCAGTCAATTCGAATTAATCAGAATTAATCCGAACTTTCAATCCGAATGATTCCGTTCATACCGAACTTTCAATCCGAATAAATACGGTCAATAGGGATGACGTATTCATCCGAATTTCTTCTAATTATTCGGATTGATTCGGACAGAACGGATTTATTCGGTTTGAAAATTCGAATTGACCGGATTCATTAGGATTCAAAGTTTAGATTGATTCGGATTAATTCTGATTCATTCGGATTACAAGTTCGTATTGATTTTCAATGGGTCTCGGATTAATTCGGATTGATCGAATTAGATCGGAATGAAAGCGTTTGTTTCGGATAGACCGAATTTATTCGAATTAAAAATTCGGATAGACCGGATTCATTCGGATTGAAAATTCGAATTGAACGGATCCATTAGGATTTAAAGGTCAGATTGATTCGGAATGACCGGAATCATTCGGATTGATTCGGATAGACCGGATTCATTCGGATTGAACGGATTCATTATGATTGAAAGTTCAGATTGATTCGGATTGACCGAAATCATTCGGATTAATTCTGATTAATTCGGATGGACCGGATTCATTCGGATTACAAGTTCGAATTGATTTTGAATGGGTCTCGGATTAATTCGGATTGAAAACTTCTTTTGGATTAGATCGGAATGAAAGCGTTTGGTTCAGATAGACCGGATTTATTCGGATTAAAATTTCGGATAGACCCGATTCATTCAGATTGAAATTTCGAATTGAATAGATTCATTAGGATTGAAAGATCAGATTGATTCGGATTGGCCGGAATCATTCGGATTAATTCTGATTAATTCGAATACGACCGGATTCATTCGGATTGAAAATTCGAATTGACCGGATTCATTAGGATTCAAAGTTCAGATTGATTCGGATTGACCGGAATCATTCGGATTAATTCTGATTAATTCGGATTCATTCTGATTTATTCGGATTCATTCGGATTAATTCTGATTCATTCGGATTACAAGTTCGTATTGATTTTCAATGGGTCTCGGATTAATTCGGATTGATCGAATTAGATCGGAATGAAAGCGTTTGTTTCGGATAGACCGGATTTATTCGGATTAAAAATTCGGATAGACCGGATTCATTCGGATTGAAAATTCGAATTGACAGGATCCATTAGGATTCAAAGGTCAGATTGATTCGGAATGACCGGAATCAATCGGATTGATTCGGATAGACCGGATTCATTCGGATTGAACGGATTCATTAGGATTGAAAGTTCAGATTGATTCGGATTGACCGGAATCATTCGGATTGAAATTCCGGATTAATTCGGATTGATTTTGAATAGGACTCAGATTAATTCGGATTGAAAACTTCCTTCGGTTTCGATCGGAATGAAACTGTTTGGTTCGGATACAAATTCCGGAATGATGCGGAAAATTTCGAATATGTTCGAAATATATTTCAATCCGAAACTTTCGCCAGGGTACTATTCCATTAAAAAATGAAGAAAATGTCACCGACCTAAGAATAAAGCATCAAACCTGTCAAAAATATCAGCGTTAGACTTTCAAAATACTACCGCTAAGATTAGCCGAAGTGTGTAGGAAGGCCCCCAAGATAAGAAATTGAGAAAAGATACGTCGTATTTTAGTGGGCACTCCAGATAGCTGGTGCACCCAACTGCTCATTACGAAGTTAGATTCGTTGTCGCGGATGTTCCCCACATCCGTAATACAGGCATCTGCGTTATCTCCGGTGCCGGTTTTGAGACGAGCGTGGATGGTAGGTGCCTATATTGCTCATTTCGATCGTGTAGTTTAGTTAGTTAGGTACGGGAATGAGTGAGAAGCAGGATGACACGGTCACTGAAACTGACAGGTACACGGTCTCGAAGCCAGGGACCCGAGTCTGATATCGCGAGCTCATCTGACACAACCCTGGTCGGTCAGCCCGTCGTCTCAGTCTCCAAGTTTCTTGTCCGCCTGCCAATATGCCTACCTGTCAACACACGCTGCATTCAATTAAACCAGCGCCACGCCTGTGTAATGACGCGGAAATCTAACCTAACCCTCGCCTGAGACTCGCCGTCACCTCCCGAATCTTCTGACCTCTCACTTGTGTCGTTCTTTTCTTGTTTACCAATTTTTTTTCCAGCCATGAGATGGCGAAATTTTCAGGGAGGAGGGGACCTTGAGATTTGTTGCATCCATGCAATCCCAGATTGTCTGTCCTAGCGAAAGCTTCGAATTGAAATTCATTCTGAACCAATCCGAAATTTTCCGAATCATTCCGGAATTTGCCAAACAGTTTCTTTCCTATCTAATCCGAAGGAAGTTTTCAATCCGAATTAATCCGAGGCCCATTCAAAATCAATCCAAACTTGTAATCCGAACGAATCCGGTCAATCCGAATCAATCAGAGTTAATCCGAACTTTAAATCCGAATGATTTCGATCAATCCGAATGAATCCGGTAAAGCAGAACTTTCAATCCGAATGGATCCGAATTAATCCGGTCTATCCGAATCAATCCGAATGATTCCAAAAAATTCGGATAAATTCGGATTCATTCGGATTGGCCGGATTCATTTGGATTGAAAGTTCGGATTAATTCTGATTAATTCGGATTGACCGGATTCATTCGGATTGAAAGTTCGGATTGTTTCGGATTGATCGGAATCATTCGGATTTAAAGTTTGGATTAATTCTGATTAATTCGGATTGACCGGATTCATTCGGTTTGATTTTGAATGGGCCTCGGATTAATTCGGATTGAAAACTTTCTTCGGATTAGATCCAAACCAATCCGAAATTTTCTGAATCATTCCGGAATTTGTATCCGAGTCAAACAGTTTCATTCCGATCTAATCCGAAGGAACTTCTCAACCCGAATTAATCCGAGGCCTATTCAAAATCAATCCGAACTTTTAATCCGAATGAATCCGGTCAATCCCAGTTAATCAGAATTAATCCAAACTTTAAATCCGAATGATTCTGATCAATCCGAAACAATCCGAACTTTCAATCCGAATGAATCCGGTAATTCCGGTCAATCAGAACTTTCAATCCGAATGGATCAGAATTAATCCGGTCTATCTGAATCAATCCGAATGATTTCAAAAAATTCGGATAAATTCGGATTGGCCGGATTCATTTGGATTGAAAGTTCGGATTAATTCTGATTAATTCGGATTGACCGGATTTATTCGGATTACAAGTTCGGATTGATTTTGAATGGGCTTAGGATTAATTCGGATTGAAAACTTCCTTCGGATTAGATCCGAACCAATCCGAAATTTTCTGAATCATTCCGGAATTTGTCTCCGAGTCGAAGAGTTTCATTCCAATCTAATCCAAAGGAACTTCTCAATGCGAATTAATCCGAGGCCTATTCAAAATCAATCCAAACTTCTAATCCGAATGTATCCGGTCAATCCCAGTTAATCAGAATTAATCCAAACTTTAAATCCGAATGATTCCGATTAATCTGAAACAATGCGAACTTTCAATCCGAATGAATCCGGTCAATTCAATTTAATCAGAATTAATCTGAACTTTCAATCCGAATGATTCCGTTCAAACCGAACTTTCAATTCGAATAAATGCGGTCAATATGAATGAATTCGTATTTATCCGAATTTTTTTTAATTATTCGGATTGATTCGGACAGAATGGATTTATTCGGTTTGAAATTTCGGATTGAACGGAATTATTCGGATTGAACGGAATCATTCGGATTGAAACTTCGGATTAATTCTGATTAATTTGGATTAACCGGATTCATTAGGATTGAAAGTTCAGATTGATTCGGATTGACCGGAATCATTCAGATTAATTCTGATTTATTCGGATTGACCGGATTCATTCGGATTACAAGTTCGAATTGATTTTGAATGGGTTTCGGATTCATTCGGATTGAAAGTTCTGATTAATTCTAATTAGTTCGGATTGACCGGACTTATTCGGTTTGGTTCAGAATAAATTTCAATCCGAAGCTTTCGCTAGGGTAATTGTCTTCCTTCATCATTTAACCTTTTTTTTCCTTTAAATTTAAAAAACCTCCAAAGCGATACCTGGCGAAAATTTCGGATAGAAAAAATTCAATCCTTTTGAATCCACTTCATTCCGGAATTTGTATCCGAACCAAACAGTTTCATTCCGGTCTAATCAGAATGTTGGATTCAATCCAAGATTTCTATCCGACTGAATCCGAACTAATCCGAGGTTAATACAAGGATTCCCATTCAATTTAATACGATCTAATCCGAAGTCGAAACGTGAATGAAAATGTGACTAAATCCGAATTAATCCTGTCTATCCGAATCAATCCAAATAATTCCAAAAAATTCGGATAAATTAGGATTTATTCGGATTGAAATTTGAGATTAATTTTGATTAATTCGCATTGACCTGATTCATACGGATTCATTCGGATTACAAGTTGGGATTGATTTTGAATGGGCCTCGGATTAATTCGGATTGAAAACTTCCTTCCGATTAGATCGGAATAAAACTATTTGGTTCGGATACACATTCCGGAATGCTTCGGAAAATTTCGGATTGGGTCAGAATGAATTTCAATCCGAAGCTTTCGCTAGAATTTAAGGAAAGTCGGGTATTGTATCGATTTTAATCGATTTTAAGGAATATAAAGAGATTTCAAGAGGTTTTAAATGATATTAAAAAATTTAAAAGTAATTTAAAAGAAGTCTAAAGAATTTAAGGATTTTCAAGAAATTTCACAATGTCATTTGAGGGTCAAGACAATTTTTTTAAATGACAACGTTCTCGAACGACCTATAACCGTGTTAAAATATTAATTTTTACTATTTTTTTTTTGCAATAAATAGTGAAAAAAAAGTTTTTTTTCGAAAATTTGCCGCCATTTTGTTATTTTTCGAAAAAATTAATTGTCATAGGTTGTCCGAGAACTATTCATGTGTAGAATATGTGATTTAAGATTATAAGGGCTTTCATGGAATTTAAACAAATTGTGAAATTCACAGGTCAAATTCACTCTTATTCTGTTGAATACGATGGTTACTCATATTCAGTTTAATACGACGATCACCCATCCGAATATAACCGAGTAAAGCGTTGCTTAATTTCAGTGATCGAACGAGAAGCCTTAAAC
This sequence comes from Synergus magnus, assembly GCA_032275165.1. Taxonomy (NCBI): domain Eukaryota; kingdom Metazoa; phylum Arthropoda; class Insecta; order Hymenoptera; family Cynipidae; genus Synergus; species Synergus magnus. The sequence goes on along the minus strand of JAUESH010000008.1, from coordinate 5,330,042 downwards.
AATACAATCCGTCCAACAGGACATATTATTAAGTACTGAAGAAGTTCAAAGTCACTGCATATTTATTTATCTTACATTATTTACTTCCAAAATAATTATAATAAAATTGTCCTCAATAAAAATATTTGTAAATGTTGAAAATTTTTTTTTCTCTAACAAATTAAACTCATCAGAATAAAAAATAGCACTCTATCATAAATTTTATTCTTTCGATCACTACTATCAGTAATTTGAAGAGATTCCATGGAATTTAAAAGAATTTTGACGTGTTTGAAAAAACTGAATGGAATCTTCAAGAATTTAAAGAAATTTCAAGGAATTATTAAGTTTTCAAGAATTTCAGTGACTTAGAATTTAGATAAGAGAATTTAGTCTCCTTAGTCCCTTTAGTCCCTAGGGAGTAAAATGTACTTTTTACTCCCTTTTTAGTCTCTAGGATTTAAAAAATACGTTTTAGTTCCAATGAATAAAATATACAATTAACTCCCTAGCGGAGCTAAAGTAGAACTTTAGTAGAACTTTAGTTCGGCTTCATAGGCAAAAAAAAAACAACTGAAATCATGCATGTGTCATAAAAATGTTATTTTCTGTCAAAAAAATGCCTCTCTTCGCCCAAATTTCTACTCTCTTCTCTCTAAACTTGAATCAGTGAAAAATCAGTGAAATTTCACTGATTCCCAGTCAAATTCCACTGATTCTCAGT
>JAUESH010000008.1:5299261-5311722 GCA_032275165.1 Synergus magnus | reverse complement strand
AATTTTTTTTTACAACATTTTTCACTCTGTGAATACGTAAGCAGTCAAAATGACTTCCTTAGGCAATCTAGTGTTAAGGATATTTAAAAAAAAAAAACACAATTTTTTATTTCTTAAATACTCTCTCAATTTGAATTAGTAAGAATTGGGCTAATTGAATTAGTAGCATTATATTTGACTATTGAATAAGTAATTAGAAAAAAGAAGATGGGAAAACGTTGGACAACTTAGGTAGAAAATAGGTGTTTGGAATAAGATTAAAAAAGGGACTTAAAAAAAAAAAAATGTTAGAAATTCGATGGAATAAGATTGAAAAATACGGTGTGAAGAAAGGGTGTTGAAAAAAGTTAGGAAAAGCGTTTGAAAAATGTGGAAAAGAAAATAGGTTAGGAAAAACTAGGTTGGAAAAAGGTTTAAAAAGTGATGTGGAAAAATGGAAAAGGTTCGAAAGAGGGTAGAAAATAGGGTGTTGAAAAAAGGTTGAAATAGGGGCTTAGAAACTGGAAACAAGTTGGGAAAGTTTTTGGAAAAGGGAATTTGGAAAATGGTTGGAAAAAGGTTGAAAGAGGGGTTTAGAAATTGGAAAAGCAGCAAGGGAAAGCAGTAGGAAAAGGAGGGAAAAAAAGGTCCGAAAAATATTGGGAAAATGGATTTAGAAGAAAAAAATGGGAAAGGTCGTGGAAAAGGCGATTTGGAAAAAAGTAGTGGAAAATTTAGGGTTGAAAAAAACTGAAAAGGGAATTTGAAAAAAGAAAAAAAAATAGGAAAAAGTGGAGCAAAAAGAAGTTCGGAAAGGATTGAAAAAAGAAGGTGGAAAATAGAAGGTTTGAACAAGGCTAAGAAAGGGATTTGGGAAATGGAAAAAAAATGGAAAAAGTGGTGGGAAAAAATGATGAGCCAAAAGACAATTAGAAAATGATTGAAAAAGGGATTTGCTTAAAGGAAAAATGTTGAGAAAGAAGTTGCAAAATATAGATTTGGAAAAGGGTTGAAATATTTTTAAGTGGTATACCAAAATATTTGGTTTATTCTATCAATTTATAATATTACTCTACCAAGTCTTGGACACATGTAATGGTTCGTGGCTTCTCATTCAATCACCAAAGTTAAGCAGCGCTTGGCGTGGTTATACTCAGATGGGGGCCATCGTACAAGATGAGTATATTTATCAACTTTTAAGTTGCAAAAATTTGGGAAATGTGGCGGGAAAAGCAGTTTGAAAAGGAGTTGGAAAAAGGCTGATAAAGAGATTTGGAAAAGGCAAAAATTTGGGAAAGGTGTCAAGAAAAACAGTTTGAAAATGGGTTGGAAGAAAAGGAGATGGAAAATGGGTAGGTGGAAAGTGGGGGTTGGAAAAAGGATGGAAAATGGATTTGGAAAAAGGAAAAGTTAGGAAAGGTGGTAGAAAGAAGGGTTTTTGAACAGAGCTGGAAAAAGGTGGTGGAAAATATGGGGCTGGAAGAAGGTTAAACAAGGGGATTTGAAAAATGGAAAAATGTAGGTAAAATTAGTTAAGGAAACAGTTTGAGAAAGGGTTGAAAAAAGAAGGTGGAAAATAGAGAGTTGGATAAAGGCTGAAAAGGGGAATTGAAAAAAGTAGAAAAGGTTGGAAAAGGGTTTGGAAAGTGGGGAAAAAGGATTTAAAAAATTTAGAAAAAACGGTGGGAAAAGAAATTGCGCAAAAACAAGGTTGGAAAAGCGAGTTGCAAAAAGTTAAGAAAAGAGGTAGGAAAGGGTGGGAAAAGAAAGTGCGAAAAGGACTGGGAAATTGAAAGGAAAAGGCGTTTTGGAAAAAGGTGGCGAAAAATTTGGATTTGAAAAAAGGAAAAAAGTTGGGAAATGTGATGGGAAAAACAACTTGGAAAAGCTTTGGAAGAAGGTGGAAAATTCCGGGTTCAAAAAAGGCTGAAAACGGATATGGTAAAAGGGAAAAAAGTCAAGAAAAGTGTTCGGAAAATGTAGGAAAAGAAAAAAAAACATTAAGAAAAGCGGTGAAAAATGACAGTGCCCAAACGGCGTTTTGAAAAAGATTGAAAAAGAGTTAATGTTGGGAAAATGGGTGGGAAATAGGGGGTTAGAAAAAGGTTGTAAAAGATATTTAGAAAAGGTAGAAAAGTAAGGGAGGCGGTGGGAAAAGATCGAAAAAAGATCCGAAAAAGGGGGTTGGAGAAAAGTTAGAGAAAGTGACTGAAAAGGTGGGAAAAGACGGTGCGAAGAAAGCGTGTTGACAAAAGGTTGGAAAAAGGGACTTGGAAAAAGGAAAATTTTGGAAAGGTCGTGGAAAAAGGTGGTGGAAAAAAGGGATTTGGAAAAAGGCAAAAATTTTGGGAAAATTGGCGGGAAAAACATTTTGGAATAGGGTTGGAAAAAGAGGAGGATTTATTTCAATTGAATGCAAGTGTTTGCACTATTTTTAGGTGAGTACAATGATTACAACGATTTCTCTGTGTTTAGAGTGATTGCATGTGATTGCAGTTATTTAAAGGATTTCTGAATGATTTCAGAGCGATTACATGTGATTTTTTGAGTAATTTATGAGTGATTTCAAGTGATTGTAATGACTGGAGGTGAATCCCGGTAAATACCGAAAATTACAAATGATTGCAAATGATTTCAGACTGATTGCAGTGATTGTGGGTGAATTCAGTGATTTCAAGTGACTGCACTCAAAATTTAGACTGAATTCAGATAGTTTCGTGTAATTACAATTGAATGCAAATGTTTGCAACATTTTTAGACAAATACAATGTTTGTAGTGATTAAAATTATTTGAGATGAGTTCTGCATGATTACAGGTGATTTTAGAGTGATTACATGTAATTTCAGGTGATTTACGAGTTATTTCAGGTAATTACAGGAATTTAAAGTGAATTAAATCTAACTTTGGTGTGATTTCAAGCATGTCAAGTTTGTTTTGTCACATGAAAAGAAAGTGAGACTAATTTTTGAAGTGCTCACAGAAGAGAAAGATCATTTTTCTGGCAGATGAAGTGTGTGATTGGAGGGATAAACTGTAGGGTTTTGATGGAATTTCCTAGCTTAGCCTGTAAATTTGAGTTTAGCTGTCTAATGCCGGATAAATATCAGCGAGTCTTTTCCTGGGACGTGTAAACTCCATAGGCTAATCCCCTTAAACAATTATGGACCAGTTGATCGGTTTGTACATATCCTGTTTGGCGCCATGCTGAGTTTTGACGTGGGATGAGGCACCTGCATTGTCATGCTGAGCCACAACCGTCACGTCCAGCCGCTGCAGTTCCCTTTATCTGCAACCCACCCATGGCTCCTCGCTTGTGTCTCCGAGTGTCCAGACTTTCATTGTCGACTATTCGATCTCGGACGGCCTGTTCTGTTTGCTTATCTAGGAAAGTCAATCCCCCGAGCTTCACATCTCTCTTTACATTTTTTTCGTATCGGTTTTTTCTTGCATTCCTCGCAAAATTTTTGCTCAGGTTCTCGTAATATTAAAAAAAGATTTAGTGTCTTTTTCCACCACTTTTCCTACCTTTTTTCCATTTTGCAAATCTTTTTTCAGCCTTTTTCCATTCTCCTATTTTCCACCATCTTTTTTCAACCCTTTCTTAAACTGTTTCTTTAATCCCACTTTTCCCTATTTTTTTCCATTTTTCAAATTCCTTCTTTAACTTTTTTGCAACCACAAATGTTCCACCAAATTTTTTTAACTCGATCCGAAAACCCTTTTTTCTACCATCTTTACTAACTTTTCCTTTTTCCAAATACATTTTCCAACCCCCACTTTCCACCTAGCCATTTTCCACCTCATTTTCTTTAAACCCCTTTTTAAACTGTTTTTCTTGCCACCTTTCCCGCAAATGTTTGCCCTTTTCCAAATCCCTTTATCAGCCCTTTTCCAACCCCTTTTCAAACTGTTTTTCCTGCCACTTTGCCCAAATTTTTGCCTTTTTCCAAATCCCTTTATCAACTTTTTTTTAACCTCCCACTTTCCACCTACCCATTTTCCACCTCTTTTTTCCAACCCCTTTTTAAACTATTTTTTCAGCCACATATCCCAAATTTTTGCCTTTTTCCAAATCCCTTTATCTACTTTTTTCCAACACGCTTTGTTCGCACCGACTTTTCCAACGACTTTTTCTAACTTTTCTCCAACCCCCCTTTTTTCGAATGCTTAATTCTCCTGACTTTTTCGTTTCAACTAATCCGTTTTCATTTTTTTTCCAACCCGCCATTCTCCACCTCCTCCTTTCAACGCTTTTCCAAATTACTTTTCCCACCACATTTCCCAATTTTTTCATTTTTTCAAATTCCTTTTTTAATCTTTTTCTAAATTCAAATTTTCCACCACCTTTTTCTAAAACACCTTTTCCAATCAATTTTTCACATTATATTTCCAACCCTTCTCCAAAGTCCCTTTTCCAAAAACTTTTTCAACTTTTTTCCAATTACTAAACCCCTCTCAACTTTTCTCCAACCCTTTTCCAAACTCCCTTCCCCAAAAACTTTCCCAACTTTTTTCCAGTTTCTACTCTGAAAAAATGAAGCAAATATGTACTACCGTTACTGAATTTTAATATACAGTAGCATGGTGATCTTTCCCCAACCCTTTTCCAAACTCCCTTTCCCAAAATATTTCCCAACTTTTTACCAGTTTCTAAACCCATATTTCAACCTTTTTCCAATAAACTTTTTTCTAACCTTTTCTTCCACATCTTTTCGAACCTTTACCCTTTTTCCAAATCCCACATTTTCCAAACTCTTTTCCTAACTGTTTTTCCTTTTTTCCGAGTCCCTTCTTCAATATATTTCCAACCCGCCATTTTCAACCTACTTTTTCAAACGCTTTTCCAAATTGTTTTTCCTACCACATTTCCTAACCTTATTCCATTTTACAAATTCCTTTTTCAACCCTTTAACAACCCGTAACTTTCAATCAACTTTTTCCAATCGTGTTCAAAATCCTTTTTTCCACGGTCATTCCTAACATTTTTTTTTTCGAAATCCCATTTTCAACTTATTTCCAATTCCCTTTTCTAACTTTTTTCCAGTATCCTTTTTACGCACCATCTTTTCCACCCTTTTCCTACCGCTTATTTAAACTTTTTTCTTTTTTACAAATCCCCTTTTCAACCTTATTCGAAACCCTTATTTGCCACCTTTTTCTTGTCTAACGTTTCTCCACCTCCTTTTCTTCATTAAATATTTGTAGATCGTGGGAAGTAGTACTGAAAATAAATAGAATTAACCTCGACAACAAAAGACAAAAAAGACGGGAGCCGCGTTTATCCTTATTTGTTTACCAGGCCGTATACGCGAAAATCCATAAAATATTTCTATTTATTATTATTAGTTTGAGAGTGAAGACAACTTAAAAGTCGATAAATACACTCATCTTGTACGATGGCCCCCATCCGAGTATAACCACGCCAAGCGCTGCTTAACTTTGGTGATTGAATGAGAAGCCACGAACCATTACATGTGTCCAAGACTTGGTAGAATAATATTATAAATTGATAGAATAAACCAGATATTTTGGTATACCACTTAAAAATATTTCAACCCTTTTCCAAATCTATTTTTTGCAACTTCTTTCTCAACATTTTTCCTTTAAGCAAATCCCATTTTCAATCATTTTCTAATTGTCTTTTGGCTCATCGTCTTTTCCCACCGCTTTTTCCAATTTTTTTTTTCCATTTTCCAAATCCCTTTCTCAGCCTTGTTCCAACCTCCTATTTTCTATCTACTTCTTCCAATCTTTTCCCAACTGCTTTTTCCTATTTTTTTTTCTTTTTTCAAATTCCCTTTTCAGTCTTTTACCAACTCTAAATTTTCCACCACCTTTTTCCAAATCGCCTTTTCCACAATCTTTCCCACTTTTATTTTTTCAAAATCCATTTTCCTAATATTTTTCGAACCTTCTTTTCCCTCTTTTTCCTACTGCTTTTCCTTACTATTTTCCTTTTTCTAACTCCTTTTCAAACCCCCTTTTTTTCAAACGCTTTTCCCACCCTTTTTCCTTTTTTAAAATCCTTTTTCATCCTTTACCCAAACCCCTACTTTCCACATACTTTTTCCAACCCTTTTCCGAACTCCTTTTCGCAATAACTTTCCAAACTTTTTTCCTGTTTTTAAACCCCTTTTTCAACCTCTTTCAACCTTTTTCCAAAACCCTATTTTCTACCCTCTTGTCGAAACTTTTCCCTTTTTGCAAACCCCTTTTTCAACCTTCTTCTTACTCCCCATTTTCCACACTTTCATTTTCCCTATTTTCCTTACTTTTTTTCCTTTTTCTAAATCTTTCTTCAACTTTCTTCAAAATCCCTATTGAATTTTTTTTCCAGCATCCTTTTTTCACACCATATTTCCACAAACATTTTCCAAACCTCTATTTTTCACCTCTTTTTCCAACACTGTTCCACTTTCTTTTTTCCACCAACTTTCCCAACTTTTTTTTTCAAACCCCTATTTCCAACATTTTTCCTGACCCCCTTGTTCCCCGCCTTTTCCAACTTTTTGTACCTTATTTTCTTTTTCGTAGCGATCTTTCTTACCCCATTTCCCCATCAACTTTTCCAATTCTTTTTCCTCACTCCTTTTTTGCCAATCCTTTGTCCTTTTTATAAATTCCTGTTCCAACCTTTGACAAAGCCCTTTTTGTACCTTCTTTTCTAATCTTTTCCCATCGTTTTTCCAAACTTTTCTCCTTTTTCCAAACCCTACTTTTCACCTCTATTTTCCGACACACTTTCACATTTTTTTCCTTTTTGAAAATCTCTATTCTTACCTTTTTTCAACCCACTTTTATTCGTACATTATTTTCCAAACTTTTTCCACCACTTATCCTACATTTTTTCTTTTTCCAAATCCCATTTCCAACCTTTCTCAAAGCCCTTATTTTTTTCTTACCTTCTTTTCCAAGCATTTCCCATTGCTTTTTCAAACTTTTCTTTTTTTTCCAAATCCCCTTCTCAACCTTTTTCCAAACCCTACTTTCTACTCCTTTTTTCCAACCTTTTCCAACCGCTTTTCCTAACTTTTCTCTATTTTCCAAAACCTACTTTCCACCTCAATTTTTCCACACGCTTTCACATTTTTTTTCCTTTTTGAAAATCTCTATTCTTACCTTTTTCCAACCCACTTTTATTCGTACCTTATTTTCCAAACTTTTTCCACCACTTCTCCTAGATTTTTTCTTTTTCCAAATCCCATTTCCAACCTTTCTCAAAGCCCTTATTTTTTTCGTACCTTCTTTTCCAAGCATTTCCCATTGCTTTTCCAAACTTTTCTTTTTTTTCCAAATCCCCTTCTCAACCTTTTTCCAAACCCTACTTTCTACTCCTTTCTTCCAACCTTTTCCACCGCTTTTCCTAACTTTTCTCCATTTTCCAAAACCTACTTTCCACCTCAATTTTCCCACACGCTTTCCCAATTTTTTTCCTTTTTGAAAATCTCTATTCTTACCCTTTTCCAACCGACTTTTTTCATATCATTTTCTTTTTCTACCGCTTTTTCTTACCCCATTTCCCCATAAACTTTTCCTGTCCTTTTTCCTCACTCCTTTTTTGCCAATCTCCTTTCTTCATCTTTTTCCTAATCCCTTTTTTACATTGTCATCTCATATGGTATTACATTTATGTAAATACCTATGATTTATTAAATTGGAATGAGATAATATCATTGTTTCGGAATTAGATTTGAGTCTAGGATCGGTAATCAGTAGTTAAAGTCGTCCATCCTTTCACTTTGCCTCACTTTGCCGTTGGGGGGTCAAGTCAAGTCAGACAGGCTGGATTTGTCAGTAGGTGACAGAAGCCGATCAATTTAGTCAAGTTAATGACTGACGCTTGACTATCGCTATTGAAAGGAAGAGCAATTAATTGTTATAGAAGGGCTATATGTAGCGACATCACGATATTATTGATTTCTTAATCTCTTCCTAATGAAATGATGAATGGCTATTGTATATTGTCTGAAAGCCGTCGGCCAACTTACTATATACGTCACTTCTCTCTGACCAATGCAATGTAGTCCAACTATAATATGAATCAATCCCATTGATAATTTTCTTCTCAAATTTTATTACCTAATACCTCTCAATCAATTTTATCCCAATTGTTGCTATATACTTATCGAAAATACCATCTTAATATATTTTTAAAAACGAGAGTTTTAAAGGAGGATTAAGCATTTTTTCTCATTATTCCAATTTTTCACTGATTCACCAGTCAAAATTTAACTGAAATTTGCAGTGCCTATGAATTCGAACAATTATCTCGAATTTTATACTCTCAATTGGAATCAGTCAAAATGACTGATTCCCAGTGAACGAATTTTCATTAATTCAATCAGCGAAATTCGATTTGAGAGAATCAATGAAAATTCACTGAAAATCTCAGTCACGTTTTACTGATTCAGTCAAAATTATTGTTTCCCAGTGAACGAATTTTCATTAATTCAATCAGCGAAATTCGACTTCCGAGAATCAATCAAAATTCACTGAAAATCTCAGGCACGTTTTGCTTGTTCACCAGTTACAATATCAGAAATTTTTTACTGAATTTTCACTGATATTTTCAGTCGAATTTCACTGATTGAATTAAATAAAAGACGTTCAATAGTTATCAGTAATTTTAACTGATTCAAAATAAAAATATAGAAGAGAGGGAATAATTTAGTGAAATGAAAGTGCAAAACGACTGATAAATCAGTAATAGCGTAGTTCGCAATAATAACTGATGAATCAGCGAGAAATGACTGAAACTCGTAGTGAAAAAGTTTCTGCAATTTCAGTAGATTTTTTATTGTAATTTTACTGATTTCAAGTTGCTAGCAGAAGTTCTCTGATTTTCAGTCAAATTCCGCTGTTTCGAATTTTAAATTAGTTACTATTCCTAATCAGTGGATTTTAACCGAGAATAAATAACGTATTTCTATAGCTATTTGTATCAGTGAAAACTCACTGGGAAAAGTGCCTGCTGATTCAAATTCTAATAGTTTTTGACCAATTTCTCACATATAGAATCTTCACTAATTTGATTCGACGACTAAATTGATTCAATCAGTGAAATTATAAATTTCAGTGATTGAAATTTATTTCGAAAAATTATCTCCAGTGTTATACTCTCAATTTGAATCAGTCAAATCGACTGATTCACAGTGAAAGAATTATTATTAATTCAATCAGTGATATTCGACTTGTGAGAATCAGTAAAAATTTACTGAGAATCTCAGTCACGTTTTATTAACTCACCAATTACAATATCAGAAATTTTTTAGTGGATTTTCACTGATATTTTCAGTCGAATTTCACTGATTGAATTAAAGAAGAGCCGTTCAATGGGAATCAGTAATTTTAACTGATTCAAAATAAGAGTCTAGAAAATAGGGAATAATTCACTGAATTAAAATTGCAAAACGACTGATCAATCAATAATAACGTAACTCCTAATAATCACTGGTGAATCAGTAATTTTACTGACTAATTTAGTTGCAAATTCCTGCAAAAATGAATAATCAAGATTTGGTAATATTAAAAATAAAACACTTGTAATACTGTTAGAGTGATAATGTGATAAGCGTTTTTTGTTTGTGGAGAGAAGTAAAATTATCACAAGACCTCGATCAAGATCAAAATCAAAAGGGTTGATGTTGAAGATGGACGGACTGATGTCGCGGGTGGCCGCAGGTGGCGCTCTCGATATAAGCTCTTCTGACTGAACTGTGCTGATACGGGCTACGCTCCCAAACTCTCACGATGAGGAATGTGTCATTCTGTCAGTGAACTTAAGACTTGAAGCAGCATCCCATGGACCCATCACACGTCCTTCGACCGACCGATGTACTGCCGGCCTTAAGGTTGGGGCCCCAAGGCCCCTTCAATCCCAAACTCTCAACTACCTCTCGACGGGTCATCCGCGTTGAATATTCCTTAAATACTTTCCTCTCACTGATCAGAGGATAATATTTTAATGAGTGAACAAATTCACAAAAGATTTACTTCAAGACATAAAGAATTTTTATCGTCTTTTTACTAAAACATTTCTTTAATCAAGCATTGAAATTGTTTGAGGATTTATGCTATACGTTTTGAATTTTTAGTCAGTCAATAATTAATAATGTTTTTCCAATAATTTTTCCTGTTTTAAAATTCCATTTCTAACTCTTTTTCCAAACCTTCCTTTGCAACGACTTCTCAAATTTTCCTACCTAATTTGACCTACTTTTCCAATCCTTTCTCCTTTTTTCCAAATACGTTTTTCAACCTTTCTCAAAGCCCTTATTTTTATCGTACATTCTTTTCCAAACATTTCCCATTTTCCAAACGTCTATTTTCCACCTCCTTTTTTCAATCCTTTGTCCTTTTTCTAAATTCCCTTTCCAACCTTTGACGAAGCCCTTTTTGTACCTTCTTTTCCAAGCTTTTCCCATCGCCTTTCCAAACTTTTCTCCTTTTTCCAAAACCTACTTTTTTCATCTCATTTTTCTCACACGCTTTCCCAATTTTTTATTCCTTTTTAAAAATCTCTAGTCTTACCTTTTTCCAAACCTTTTTTTTTTCGTACCTTTTTTTTCCAAACTTTTTACACCACTTAACCTACATTTTTTCTTTTTCCAAATCCCTTTTCCAACCTTTCTCAGAGCCCTTATTTTTTTCGTACTTTCTTTTCCAATCATTTCCCATCGCTTATTCAAACTTTTCTTTTTTTTCCAAATCCCCTTCTCAACCTTTTTCCAAACCCTACTTTCTACTTCTTTTTTCCAACTTTTTCCAAACCCCTTTTTCAACATTTCTCAAAAATCCCTTTTCTTACCTTTATTCAACCCACTTTTTTCGTATTTTTTCTAACTTTTTTCCACCACTTTTCCTATCTTTTCGCCTTTTTCCAAAACCTACTTTCTACCTCAATTTTCCCACACGTTTTCCTATTTTTTATTTCTTTTTTGAAAATCTCTGTTCTTACCTTTTTCCAACAAACTTTATTTCGTATCTATTTTTCCAAACTTTTTCTACTACTTTTCTTATATTTTTTCTTCTTCCAAATCCCTTTTTTAACTTTTTTCAAAACTCTATTTTCCATCTCCTTCTTCCAATCCTTTATCCTTTTTTCAAATTCCTTTTCCAATCTTTTTCAAAGCCCTTTCTTTCCTATCGCCTTTTCCTATGTTTTCCTATATTTTTTTGGACGAAAATTTTTAACACTTTTTGAACAAAAATATTTTTTTACTTTTTTTTTATATTATTTTATATTTTCAGGCAATTGAAATTTCGAGAATTTGAAATCTCGATATTTTTCTACTTTCGTTAATAAATATTTTCGGTATATTTAAATTTCATTAATAAAAATTTTCGGTAACATTATTTTTATTCATAAATTTGAATTTTCAGACATTATTTTTTCAGTATTTTTTCACATTCAGGATTTTGGTTTTTCAGCAAAAAGGCGTCCCAATTACTCAATCTGATCTATTTCTAGGAACAAATCACTATTTAAGTAAAATTACATGAGTTGCATAATCCATAGTGATTAGATATATGTGATAAAAAAAAGATATAATCTGGGTGTGGTTTCACGTGTGAAAAAACTACCCTTAACCGGGAGGAAAAGGATATATATATATATCACCATCAATACCTTCACATCTAATATTGAAAATGTGAAAAAAATCCGTAATTAAGTAATATACGTATTCTCTCTTACATAATAATAATAATAATAACAATAATAGTGGGACGACTGAAAATTCCCGAAAAATAAAATTCCCGAGATTGGAAAATTCCAGACACTGTAAAATTCCCGACACTAGAAAATTCCCGACAGTGGAAAATTTCCGAAAAGATCTCTAAAAATATTTGAAAAATATTTTTAAAATACAGAATTACCCGAAATACCCGAAAATTCAAAGTCCCGAAAATTTTAAATAGCCGAAAATTCAAAGTCCCGAAAATTCATATTCCCGAAAATTCAAATACCCGAAAATTCCAAATCACAAAAATTCAAAATCCCGAAAAATCAAAATCCCGAAAAATCAAAATCCCGAAAATTCAAATTCCCGAAAATTAAAAAAAAGTCTTTTACTCAAAAAACATTAAAAAATTTCGCATAAAATTTGAGTCTTGGAAACTTCTTTTCAAAATTTATCTTTCAAATTTTAAATAATAATAATAATATTAATAATAATAATAATAATAATACTAATAATTTTTATTTAGTTTTCGGGAATTTGAATTTTCGGCCATTAATATTTTCGGGATCTTGAATTTTCGGGATTTTGAATTTTCGGTAATTTAAAATTTTCGGGACTTTGAATTTCCGGGAATTTGAAATTTCGGGTATTTTATACTTTCGGGAGTTTGAATTTTCGGGAATTTGAACTTTCGGTAAAATTATTTTTATTCGGGAATATGGGATTTCGGGAATTTGAATTTTCAGGAATTTGAATTTTCGGGATTTTGAATTTTCGGTATTTTGACACATTCGGGAATT
>JAUESH010000008.1:5005310-5016559 GCA_032275165.1 Synergus magnus | reverse complement strand
GAAATCATTGTAAAAGAAAATTATTGTAAAGAGAAATTATGGTAAAGGGAAATGGTAAAGGGAAATGGTAAAGGGAACTGATAAAGGGAAATGGTAAATGGAAATCATTGTAAAGGGAAAAGATAAAGAAAAATGGTAAGAGAAAATGGTAAACGGAAATCATTGTAAAGGGAAAAGATAATGAAAAATGGTAACAGGAAATGGTAAAGGGAACCCGTGTAGAAATTGTGACCGGGTTCGGGCCGGATCCCGGCCGGGTTGCCCTGCTTGTATCCGGAATCTGGCCAAGCTACCCGGTCGGATTCTGGTCGGTTTTGTCACGCTGCGCTGTTCGGATTCCGGCCGGGTTACCCGGTCGAATCCCGGATACAAACAGGATAACCCGGTCGTAAACCGATCTGTTTTTGATAATGTAATATAATGAAAAATTAAAAAAAAAAATCTCTTACAGGTATATTCGCACACGGTCTCGTAGACATATAATCGCACGAAAAAACGCTTCGAAAAATCGCACACTCGCTTGGGGATTCGAACCCCCTAAAACATCCTAAAACCTAATACGCACGCCCTAACCGACTGAGCTATTTAACCGCTTGTACTTCGTAGACAAAATCTCAGCCAAGTTTTTTCGCTGAAATGCCAGGGATAATTGCGAGGATAAATATTTAATTTTTTTTTTTTGTTTGTCATATTTTATGAATAGGTGATTTTAAATGTTTCATTTTGAAATTTTTAATTAATCTGTTATAAAACCAAATGTTTTTTCGTGATACTTTATTTAAATATTTGTATTATTATATTATTAGCTATTTGTATTACAAAAACTTTTTAATTACAATTTTTTAAAATTATGTTTCAAAAAATGTTTGTATTCGCGAAAATTGAAATTTGGAAAATTATTGTTTACGAGAGAATCTTTTTATATTAAAGATTTATGTTATTATTACAAATCTATAATAATAAAAATATTCAATTAATTTGTGATTCCTGTGCATATTTTGAAACTACAAAATTCAAAACTTTTATTGCTTTCACATTTACTATCTTCAGAATCTTTGTGATATAATACTATATAATTGCTAAATTAGTTTTGGCCGATTTGTCCCGACCAAATCCTGACCGGATACAGGCAGGAACCCGGTCAGATCCCGGCCGGGCAATAAAGAAATAGTAAACCGGGCTAAATCAGGTGTGGCCCGGTTTGGCCCGACCGGATCCCGGCAGGAACCCGGTCAGATCCCAGTCGGGCTACTAACAAAATATTATCCCGGTTTAACCCGGTCGGATTCCGGCCAGAAACCTTCTTCTGGCCAGGTCAAACCGGGCTATTTCTACACGGGAAATGGTAAAGTAAAATGGTAAAAGAAAATGGTAAAGGAAAATGGTAAAGAGAAATGGTAAAGGGAAGTGGTAAATGAAACAGATAAAGGGAAATGGTAAACGGAAATCATTGTATAGGGAAAAGATAAAGGGAAATGGTATAGGGAAATGGTAAAGGAAAATTATGGTAAAGGGAAATGGTAAAGGGAAATCATGGTAGGGGGAACTGGTGAAGAGCGTGAGTAGATACCAAGCCGAAACTAATGGTTTTTTTAAAAATGAAAATCGATGTACATTGTTTAAAATTTTGTATATTAGCTGAGATAAACGCAAAAAACCATGATTTTTATGGTTTTTTCATGGTTTCACCTTAAAAGTCGACTAGTCGCCAATTTTTATTATCATATTCGTAATCAGCGCATCAAAATACGTAGGTATAGGCAGTTTTAAAGAAATCGGAGGTGTACCCTTTTCGGAAGTTCATCCGAAATGCGAGAAATAAAGAAAATGATAGATTCTGAATCGTGAAAATCGGCAGTAAGGTTTGAAATATTCTGGAGATCCTAATGATTCATCTACGAAAACAAAATGTTAAAAAATGAAAAAACCGATGCAAAAAGGTTTGGAGAACGGGTTTGCGAATAGGGGTTGGAAAAAGAATTTGGAAAAGAGGTTAGTTTTTTTAAAAGAAGTTTAATAAAGGAATTTAGTAATATCTGTTACCAGAAATAATAACCAGAAAACTTCTAACCAGAAAAAAACGACAAGAGTTAATTAACTAGAATTTTCTAGTCATGTCAACCAGAATTTGTGGTTAATATAACCCGAGATTTTTTAACCAGGCGCATTTAGTAATTTTAATAAGAACTTTTTTTTGAGTAGGTAATTATGGTTATTTATTAATATAACTTGAAGGACTTATAAGAGATTTCAAGAAATATCACATAATTTGAAGAGATGTCACGAGATTTCATGAGATTGTAAGGACTTTTACAGGACTTCAAGGAATATTATGAAATTTATAGGGATTTAAAAAAATTTAAAGGAATTTTACGAAACTTAAAAAAAATGTATCTCTTTCTATCTGGATTCCAATCCAGTTTAGAATTAAACTGAACAAGCTAAGGATAGGAATTCATTTACGTATATATGTATGTATATGTCTAAGGGATTTCGAGGGATTTAACAAAACTTAAAGAGTTGTCACAAAATTTCATATGCTTTTTAAGGACTTTTACAGAATTTCAAGAGATTTTATGACATTTATAGGTTGGAAAAGGGGGTTGCAAAAAAGTAGGGAAAGTGGTTTTAAGAAGGTGTTCAGAAAAGAGGGTTAGAAAAAGAGGGTGAAAGAAAGTATTTGGAAAAATAAAGTACCTACTCTAGCGAAAGATTCGGATTGAAATTCATTCTGAACCAATCCAAAATTTTCCGAATCATTCCGGCATTTGTATCCGAACGAAACAGTTTCATTCCGATCTAATCCTAAGGAAGTTTTCAATCCGAATTAATCCGAGGCCCATTCAAAATCAATTCGAATGAATTCGGTCAATCCAAATTAATTAGAATTAAACCGAACTTTCAATACAAATAAATCCGGTCAATCTGAGTCAATCCGAACTTTCAATCCAAATTAATCCGGTCAAACAGAACTTACAATCCGAATGGATCCGAATGAATTCGGTCTATCCGAATTAATACAAATGATTTCGAAAAATTCGGATAAAGACGACTTCATTCGGATTGACCGGCTTTTTTCGGGATTGAAAGTTCGGATTAATTATGATTAATTCTGATTGACCGGAATGACCGGATTCATTCGGATTGATTTTGAATGGGCTTCGGATTAAATTGGATTGAAAACTTCATTCGTATTACATCGGAATAAAACTTTTTGGTTCGGATACAAATTCCAGAATGATTTGGAAAATTTCGGATTAGTTCAGAATGAATTTCAATCCGAAGCTTTCGCTAGAGTAGGGAAAAGTGTTGGGAAAAGGGACGGTCAGAAAAGGGGGTTGGGAAAGGGGTTTGAAAAAGGGATTACGAAAAGGAGGTTGAAAAAGGGATTTGGAAAGGGTGATTGGAAAAGGGGTTTAAAAAAGTTGTTTACATAAGGGGTTGGAAAAAGGAGTGAGAAAAAGAGTTTGGAAAAGGAGTTTCGCATTCAAAAAGGGGTTTGAAAAAGTGAGTTAGGCAAATAGAGTAGGGAAAAATGTTTAAAAAATGGCGGTCAGACAAGTGGGTTGCAAAAAAAGTAGAGAAAGGGGTTTTGAAGAAAGAATTTAGAAAAGATTGTTGTGAAAAACGGGTGATAAAAAGTGTTTGAAAAAGTGAGTTGAGAAAATAGGGTTGGGAAAAGTGTTGAGAAAAGGGCCGGTTAGAAAACTGAGTTGCAAAGAAATTAGAGAAAGCCCTAGCGAAAGCTTTGGATCGAAATTAATCCTGAACCAATCCGAAATTTTCCGAATAATTCCGGAATTTTTATCCGAACCAAACAATTTCATTCCGCTCTAATCCGAAAAAAGTTTTCAATCCGTATTAATCCGAGGTCCATTCAAAATATATCTGAAAAATTCCGATAAATGCGGATTCATTCGGGTTGACCGGATTTATTCGGATTGAAAGTTCGGATTAATTCTGATTGACCGAATTCATTCGAATAACAAGTTCGGATTGATTTTGTATGGGCCTTGGATTAATTCGGATTGAAAACTTCCTTCGGATTAGATCGAAATGAAACTGTTTGGTTCAGATACAAATTCCGGAATGATTCGGAAAATTTCGGATTGGTTCAGAATGAATTTCAATCCGAAGCCTTCGCTAGGGAGGGGTTTTGAAAAAAGAGTTTAGAAAAGAGAGTTGGGAAAAATGGGTAATAAAAAATGTTTCAAAAAGAGAGTTTGGGAAAATAGGTTGGAAAAAATTTTTTGGAAATGATGCGGTCAGAAAAGAGGATCAAATAACGGGTTTGGAATAGAAGTTCGGAAAAGGGAGTTGGCAAAGGGGTTTGAGAAAGGGATTTTGAAAAGGATGTTGGAAAAGGGATTTTAAAAAGAGTGTTACATACGTGATTGGAAAAAGGGGAGGGAAAAACAGTTTAGAAAAGGAGTTTCCCATTCAAAAAGAGCTTTGAAAAAGTGAGTTAGACAAATAGAGTAGGGAAAAGTTTTAAAAAAAGGGCGGTCAGAAAAGTGGGTTGCAAAAAAAGTAGAGAAAGGAGTTTTGAAGAAAGAGTTTAGAAAAGAGGGGGTTGGTAAAAAATCTTGGAAAAGAGGTTTGCAAAAGGGGTTTGCACAAAGAGTTGAGTTAAGTGGTTTCGCATGAAAAAATTGGTTTGGGAAATGAGGTTGGAAAAGGGGGTGTGAAAAAGATTTAAACACGAGATTGGGAAAAGGAGAAGGAAACTTGGTTTGGAAAAATAGTTTGGAAAAGGAATCTGGAACAGGGGTTTTGCATTCAGAAAGGGGTTCGGAAAGAGGTTTGAAAACAAGTTTTCGTAAAGGGGTTTAGAAATGAGGAATTTGGAAATGGAATCTGAAAAAAGGAGTTTGGAAAAGGTGGTCGCAAAAATTTGTTGAAAAAAGGGTTTGTAAATAAAATGTCTCATACCTAAAGGGGTTGAATAAGGCGTTTGAAAATTAGATTTTGTAAAGGAGTTTAAGGAAGATGGTTTAGAGAACGGGGTTTAGGAAGGGGTTTTAGAAAAGTGCTTTAGAAAGAAAATTTGAAAACGGTATTTAGTAAAGGGGTTTAATACAATTGCTTTAAAAAGGAACTTGAAAAGAAGATTCGGTAAAGGGGTTGAGAGAAGGGGTGGTCGGAAAAGGGGTTAAGGGGATAAAATAAAAAGGGATAAGTAAAATACTTTAGAATGAGGGAACTGATGAGGTGTTTCAGAAAAGGTGATTAAAAAAGGATGAAAAGGTGTGAAAAAGGAGTTGAGAGAGTGATTTTGAAAAAGGTGATTGGAAAACAGGGTTGGGAAAAGGGTGTGGAAAAAATTGTTTGGACAAGGAGTTTGAAAAATGGGGTTGGAAAAGGGGGTAGAAAAGGGAGTTTAGGAAAGAGATTTTGGTGAAGGTGCTTACAAAAGAAGGTTGGGAAAAAAGGGGAGGAAAAAATTGTTTGGAAAAGGAGGTTGAAAAAAGTATCTTAAAAATGTGTTTAAAGGACTAAGGTTTTAAAATAGGGGGATGGGAAAAAACTTTGGCAAAGGTGTTTAGAAAAGGTGTCAAAAAAAGTTTCAAAGAGAAGCGTGAGTAAGGGGTTATATAAAAAGTAATTATCAAAAACGAATTTTTTTAAGGGGTTTAATAAAAGGAGTTTAAAAATCAGCTAAAAGTGAAGCTTAAAAAGAATGTTTGCTGAAGGAGTTTAAAGAAGGGGGATTTCAAGATTAAAGAAGAAATTGGATTAGTAAAGGGGTTTATTAAAGGGGTTAAATAAAAGGCGTTGAAACAGGAAGTTGGTTTGGTAAAGGAGTTGAGAGAAGCTAAAGAAATAGGTGTTTGGAAAAGGGGGTTGGAAAGAAGATTTGGGAAACTGGTTAACTAAACGGTTCTGAAAGAAGGGGATAAAAAAGAGGGTCGGGAAAAGGGAGTTTAGAGTATACATATATGTGCATATAAATAGTAGAAGATTTGAAATGAATCTTTTTTCAGTAAAAAAAAGAAAATGCAAGAAGTTGACATATAAAATTCTAAATTCTCAGCGTTTTTTAAAATCTCGTCAGCTTCTTGTCTTTCATCCCTTTCCCCTTCTACTGATATCTAGTTTCACTCTCCCTCTCTGCATTCCATTTCTCCTACCTACATTATCCACTCTCTACTTCTCTTCTCCTCCTACGCCCCTCATTTCGTCGTTCGCCCTTCAGCTATCCTTGATTTTGCGCAAGTCGAGCTGGTGCGAAACAGCCGGGGGTGTGTCTCGAGTCTCGAGATAAGGCGCACTGACACCTGGGCAATCCTCTGCATAACGCTCCGCTACCTGCATTTTCGCGTTGCAGGGGATGCAACATATTTTCTGTGGAACTCCAACAACTTCCAAGGTATTCGCATTCTCGATCGACCTGAATTACAATAAAATTTTAAAGAGAAGAAAGTTCTTCACAAATATAGCATTCTAAAATCTACAAAAAAAAGTGACTTTAAGGAATTTCACAGGATTTTAAAAGAATTTGACGAGATTTTATCGACACTTTAGAGGTTTTCAGTGATTTTAAGGACTTTAAGTTACTTTAGGGAATTTCAAGATATTTTAAAGGATTTCATTTTATTTTTAAAAATTTCAAGGAATTGCAAATAACTTTAAGGATTTTTAAGAAATTGCAGAAGATTTCGAGAATTATGAAATAATTTAGAGATCTATAGTGGTTTTAAGGAATGTTAAAGGATAAAAAAAAGACTTTAAAGGATTTAAAAAATTTTTAGAGGATTTCTAAGAAATTAAATATGTTTTTAGTTATGGAAGATATTATGGAAGATTTAAAAGATTTTAAAGAATTTCAAAACAGTTACGTAAGTTTGAGTTACATGTAACTGCATAAGATTTCAGCTACCGGAAACGAAAAATTTTTTCGTTACAAATTTCGGAATTTTCAGATTTAATGTTTCGGACAATTCAGAAATTTGTTACTGAATATTTCGATAATTATAACTAAATTTTCCAAAATGTATATATTTATACAAACTTTATAAATATTTATATATTTCTAATTGAAGAAATAGATTTTGAACTGTATTATCAACTTAAGAAATGTGCGAGAAGGAATATGTGAAATCCGACAATAACTCGTATGAGATTTTCTCGATTCGAGGCGACAGTCTCTACGTCTCTTGAGGTTACTTTATCCTCTCGTCAATTGATCTTATACAACATTTCACACTTGCTAAATCCGATTGCACTTTTCCACAAGATCTGAAGATCAAGTCAGACACTTTCAAGGAAAGCACTCCCTCGTTGCTCAATGTATTCATTGATACCGACTTTTCCGATATTCAATGAAAATTGCGTTTTTCCAGAGCATATGAAAATTATTTAAAGTAATTCACATTATAAATTAGAAAAAGAAAAATACTGTTAAGAATTCTAAAGATTTTACAGGAAATTCTATATAAAATTCTTAAGAATTTACTGTGAATTCCTTAGAATTTCAAAGGATTCGGGAGAATTTAAAGTGAATTTTGAAGAATTTCAAAGGATTCGGGAGTATTTAAAGTGAATTTTGAAGAATTCTTAAGAATATATATTGAATTCCATAGAATATCCAGAGAATACCGGAAAATTTAAAAGCATTCCTTAGAATTCCAGGGAATACGAATAAAATTTCAAGAAATACAAAAAAATCTCAAAGAATTTCTTAAAATGCTAAAGAATATCAAAAAATGCCTTAGAATTCCTTCGAATTCTAAATTTTTTTTTGGGATCCCTTAGAATTTTTTTAAAACTCCTCAGTGTTCCTTAGTATCTAAAAATAATCCTTAAAATTCCAAAAGATTTATTAGAATTACGAATAATTCCTTTAAATTCCTTAGAATTCCACAGAATTCTAAAGAACTTACTGGACTTCTAAAGAATTCTTAAGAATGTATACTAAATTCCATAGATTTCCAAAGAATACCAAAAAAATATAAGAAAATACCAAATATTTTGAAAGAATATCAAATAACTACACAGAATTCCTTTGAGTTCCAAAAAATTGTTTAGAATTCCAAATAATTCCCTTGAATAAAAAAGAATATCAAAAAATCCTGTAGTATTCTTTAAAATTCCTTAGTGTCCCGTAGAATTTCAAAAAAGTCCTTAAAATTCCACAGAATTCTAAAGAAAATAGGTAAATTTTTCGAAAAAATACCAAACAATTGCAAAGACTTTCTTCGAATTCTAAATTTTTTTTGAATTCCTTAGAATTCTTTAAAATTCTTTAGAGTTCATTAGAATTAAAAAAAAAACCTTTAAATTCCATATAAGTTAAAAGAATATCAAAAAAATATAACAATGAAAGTAAATTCATTAAAATTCCAATTATTTCTGAAGAATACCAAATAACTTCAAAGAATTCCATTGAATACCAAAAAATTCCAATGTATTCATTGATATCGACTTTTCCTATATTCAATGAAAATTGCGTTTTTCCAGAGCATATGAAAATTATTTAAAGTATTTCACATTAGAAATTAGAACAAGAAAAATTCTGTTAAGAATTCTAAAGATTTTACAGGGAATTCTAAACAAAATTCTTAAGAATTTAGAGTGAATTCCTTAGAATTTCAAAGGATGCGAAAAAATTCCAAAGAATTTAAAGGGAATTTTGATTAATTCTTAAAAATTTATATTGAGTTCCATAGAATTCCAATGAATTCAACAAAAATATGGAAGAATTCCTTACAATTCCAATAAGAATTGACATTGAAATATAAGGAATTCGTGATGAATTCCAAATAATTTAACTTTACTCAAAAATCCAAAGAATACCGGAAATTTTAAAAGCATTCTTTAGAATTTCAGAGAATACCAATAAAATTTCAAAAAATACAAAAAAATCTCAAAGAATTTCTTAAAATACTAAAGAATATCAAAAAATACATTAAAATTCCTTCGGATTCTAAATTTTTTTTTTGGAATCCCTTAGAATTCTTGAAAACTCCTTAGTGTTCCTTAGTATTTGAAAAAATCCTTAAAATTCCAAAGAATTTCTCAAAGGCTTCCTTAAAAGCTTCTAGAGAATTCTTAAGAATGTATAAGAAATTCCATAGATTTCCAAAGAGTACCAAGAAAATATTAGAAAATACCAAATATTTTGGAAGAATATCAAATAACTGCATATAATTCCTTCGAATACCAAAAAATTCTTCAGAATTCCAAAAAACTCCTTAAAATTCAAACGAATATCAAAAAGTTCTTTAGAAGTCTTTAATATGGTATTCTTTAGAGTTCACGGAGAGAAATATATGGTTCCATAAAATACCAAATAACTCCAAAGAATTCCGAGGAATATAAAAAAAATTTCTTACAGTTCCAAAAAATCCTTTAGAATTTCCAAAAATTCTTAAAAATGTATAATAAATTTATTGCAATTCCAAGTAATATTTACAAAATTCAAGAGCATTACCAAATTATACTAAAGAATGCTGTAGAATATCAAAAAATTCCTTAGAATTCAATAAAATCCTTTAGAATTTCAAAAAATACAGAAAAAAATTCAAGACCATACCAAATCAATCCAAAGAATGCCGTAAAATATCAAAGGATTCCTAAGAATTCTAAAAAATACCAACACATTCCTTAGAATTGTTTAGAATTCTATAGAATTCCTTACAATTTCAGAATTTCAGTAGATTTCAAAGAATTAAGTGAATTCCCAGAATTCAAGTCAATTTTTCTTATAGACACAGAATCCCAAACCCGCCATCAATATCGAAATAATTATGAATCGTAAAACCGTCTTCATATAATATTTTCTTCCCTCTTCAACAATAATTATCCAACAAATACAGTGTAAAGAGAATGAAGATAATTGATATAAAAGCATGTTCTAAAAAAACACACAAAACGTTATTTTCCACTCCAACCAAGATAGAAAACCACAACTTGAAACTGCTTATTTTTCAATGCCAAAAAATAATAAATTACATTCCTTTCTCCTCTCTTATAAACACTTATAAATATAAAATTTCCATCATAAACTTGAGAAAACCAACCCACTTTATTATTACGGATCATATAATACACACAAATCCATAAAGAAGACTTGTTTCTCGAAAAATGCAAAGCCCTAATAATTTCCATCATTTAAAGAGCACTATCTTTCAAATCGCGTCCCATTTCTATCCTCTTTCCTCCTTTTTCTCCCCTATTTTCCATCCCCTTCCTTTCCACTTGCAGCAAACTGAGTGTCTCGTCGTTCGGATGCATCTTGCGCGGTCCTCGTAATTTCCGCCTAAAGCTCCGGCAAATTAGCTTCAGACATACGTTACCCTCATCTTACCATCCCGGCTTGCTCGAAGCTCGGCTGGATCCCCTGAAACGTATTTTTCCCACCCCTTGCCCTGTAGATTGGCTAGAGTGGCGTTCTGGCGCTGGTGGCCGATAACGCACGTTTAGAAAGAGAGCCAGAGGAAAAACGTTCGCGTGAACCGAAGGGTGGGAAGCGAATCAGCCTCGAAGGTCGCTCGATGGTGGAGGTTGTGGATCCCACCTTCGGGATTTCAGGAAAGCTTACGGAAGGCGTTGCTTTAAAGCTCCGCCTGCAAGCTCACTGTTACGCCTAGACGACACGCCCCGCCGATCGTCTTTCCCTAAAACAGATGCACACAAGCACAGATAAATTCATGTACAGGGACATGAAGAGAGTTTCAGATGAATACACCTTGATGGAAATATGGAGAGAGAAGTGTCTCTGTGTGTGGTTGTGTATACTGTAGACTGTGGAGACGATCATGCAAACCCCCACGGAATCTCACATTTAGCAAAGCACCACATTCGCACAAGTTGAAATTCATAGCAGTCAAACACTCTGAACACTCGAGACACACCGATAATGCAGCCTTCGAAACCCCGGGCACTACCAACTTCTCCGATGCTTTACACTCAAGTTGCATCCAATCCCCAAGTCAGATGCAATCGTTATGCTTTCGCTTCTTATACAAATACAAAGACAAGTTTGTGTATGTTTTAGAGAAATACAGAAGCAAGGGAAGGAAAATCACCTCAAGAGGCTGGAAAGGGGTTGAGGCAAGATGTGTTATATATACATATTGTATGAGTTTATGTGGGAAAATCTTTCATTCGGCAGCAGAAGAGGAATTTTTTTTTTAGAAGTAAGGTGGCGAGGTGTAGATTGTTGGGTTTTTACACGGAGAAAATTTGCTCGGTAATCGTTACCGAAAGTTGTGGTGAAATGTGGATATAGTGGCGTTTCGGTTTTA
>JAUESH010000008.1:4831971-4842421 GCA_032275165.1 Synergus magnus | reverse complement strand
CAATAATGATATCAATAGAAATCATAGAATTCATCAGAATGTTAAATGGGGGGTAGGCGCGCGAAGCGCGCAGGGGGGCGAAGCCCCCCTTGTGTTTGATAAAATCGTATCTATTCAACATTTAAAAAATTTTGAGGTGGCGTTTTATAGCTAACATTCTACATATTTACGTACAATTTATTTCAGAATTGTAAATTTATATCTCAGTAAACGACAGTACATAAAAAATCAAATTCACGTACTTTGAAAGATTCGTTGATAGAATGCTTGAATATAATTAGGCTTTATTCAACAATGAATGTGATTAATTAATCGAATATATAAAAGCATCTTCGTCCTTTGAGAGTACTTCAAAACTATGTCTTTGTTTGTTTAAAATAATACTTCTTTTTCCAGAAATCGTGACGGCGCTCTTGTGGAACATACTGTATTATCATCTGAAAACCGAAAAACGCTCAGTAAAAAGAAGAGCTAATATTTAAAATCGTTGGCATTAATTGAATCTTTGTTTGGCTTTAATACAAATTCAGCTGCTTCTGGGTATAAGATATTGCAACAGAGCAATGTAATTAAAGTAGCTCAATTTGTCTAGATGTATCTTAAAGCACATAAATGAAATTGGAACAAAGCCGGCTTGTTTGGTGAGTATTTTCGAGTATTTTTCTAATGGCCAACTTGGAAGACAAACATGGTTATAAAGGTAAATTCTTTCCTAAGTATAACGAATTTTTCTTGAGAAAGCTGATATTGTTTATCAGTATTATCTTCTTCAGCGGAACAAGTAGATTAAGGGAAAGACGCTCGACTCGGAAAAGACAAGAAGGAGGAAGCAGCTCTCAGGATTTCCAATTCCATCCAAGTAGGAATAACACGAAGATGAAAGGTGATACGATATAGCGCGCAAACAGAGAAAAGCGGAACAGTAGTTTCTGGATTTAATGAGGATAGGCGGATTTGTCCAATTAAAACGTCTTACAAAGATCCATTCTGCAGCCAGTTCATTCGCAAAACATCGAATCTGACTTCACTTAATAGTGCCCCACAGTCCCTTCTTATCCTCCCACTCCACGTCCTTTTATCCTCGTCGTTATCGTTTCTGAATAACACCCATCATCAGTTCACAATTGAACAAACCGAAGTTCAACAGTTTTGGCGAATTTACTAAAGACCTCGTTTCATGTGAGGATTAATCATTTGGAATTGGAACCTCTGGGTCCTTGAAGTAGTTATCAGATTAGGTGTTTGTACCACTTTTGAGATAAGAAAATCAGGTAGCTTTGGACTGAATAAATATGTACTGGATTTATAGACAGACTGCTTTCATTTGTATCTGTATGTCACATTCAAGGAAATCAAATCGACTTTGGAATGATAATCATGTAAATAAGGAAAAAATTTCGTTTGGGATGATGAAATAATTCATTGGGGTCTAGTTATTTAATTAGATTGGTGTCATAATTTGAAATATGAGACAGAAGTATTATACTTAAAAAGAGGTTTAGAGAATCTTTTCTAAGTCAATTTTGTCAAAATTATTCCAAACGCTATTTCTTACACCATTTCCAACACGTTTGTTTTTCCACTGTTTTTCCAAACCCATTTTCCAAGAAACTTTTTGTAAAACTTATATTCTCAAACGGTTTTTCCTATTTTCCCTCTTTTCAAATTATCTTTTTTAAAACCCGTTTTTCAAACACTTTATTATATTCCACCTGTTTTTTTTTTTGCAAACACCTTTTCTACCAGAGTTCAAAAAGACACAATGAGAGTGAACTTCCGAAAAGGATATACTTTCGATTTCTTTGAAACTGCGTATACCTATGTATTTTGATGCGCGGATTGCGAATATGATAGTGAAAATTGGAGACTAGTCGATTTTCATGGTGAAACCATGCAAAAACCATAAAAATAATGATTTTTTTGCATTTATCTCAGTAAATATGCAAAATTTTTAAAAATATTCCAAGCAAAAGTTGTAGATCTCATCCAAATAAACATTTTTTGGTTGAAGTATGTTTTTATCTACGAGTGATAGTTTTCGAAAAAATCAGTGATACATAACTTTTCATAAATTTCCCTTTACCATTTCCCTTTACCAAGATTTCCTTTTACCATTTCCCTTTACCATGTCTTCCCCTTTCCATTTCCTTTTACCATTTTCCTTCAACATTTGCCTTTACCACGTCTTCCCCTTTCCATTTCCCTATACCATTTTCCTTTACCATTTCCCTCTACCACTTTCCTTTACCATTTCCCTTTACCAAGATTTCCTTTTATCATTTCACTTCACCATGTCTTCCCCTTTCCATTTTCCTTTACCATTTCCCTTCAACATTTGCCTTTACTACGTCTTCCCCTTTCCATTTCCCTCTACCATTTCCCTTCACCATTTCCCTCTACCACTTCCCTTTACCATTTCCCTTTACCATATCCCATTACCATTTCCTTTTACCATTTTCCTTTTCCATTTCACTTTACCATTTCCCTTTAGTGTCCCTCTTTACTATGATTTCCCTTTGCCATTTCACTTTAACATGAATTCCCCTTGCCATTTCCCTTTACCATAATTTCCTTTTACCATTTCTCTTTAACATGATTTCCTTTTACCATTTCCTTTTATCATTTCCCTTTACTATTTTCCTTTACCAAGATTTCCTTTTACCATTTCCCTTTACCATTTCTCTTTGCCTTTTCCCTTTACCACTTTTTTTACCTTGATTTCCATTTACCATTTTCCTTTACCTTGATTTCCTTTTACCATTTCCTTTTACCATTTCACTTCACCACGTCTTCCCCTTTCCATTTCCCTTTACCATTTCACTTCAACATTTGCCTTTACCACGTCTTCCCCTTTCCATTTCCCTATATCATTTCCCTTTACCACATCCCTCTACCATTTCCCTTTACCAAGATTTCCTTTTACCAATTCACTTCACTATGTCTTCCCTTTTCCATTTCCCTTTACCATTTCCCTTCAAGATCTGCCTTTATCACGTCTTCCCCTTTCCATTTCCCTCTATCACTTCCCTTTACCATTTCCTTTTACCATATCCCTTTACCATTTCCCTTGGCTATTTCCCTTTACCACTTTTTTTTACCATGATTTCCATTTACCATTTTCCTTTACCATGATTTCCTTTTACCATTCCCTTTTATCATTTCCCTTTACCATTTTCTTTTACCATGATTTCCTTTTACCATTTCCATTTACCATTTCCCTTTACCAAGATTTCCTTTTACCATTTCACTTCACCATGTCTTCCCCTTTCCATTTCCCTTTACCATTTCCCTTCAACATTTGCCTTTACCACGTCTTCCCCTTTCCATTTCCCTATACCATTTCCCTTTACCAAGACTTCCTTTTACCATTTCACTTCACCACATTTGCCTTTATCACGTTTTCCCCTTTCCATTTCCCTCTACCATTTCCCTTCAATATTTCCCTCTACCATTTCCCTTCAATATTTCCCTCTGACACTTCCTTTTACCATTTCCCTTTACCATATCCCATTACCATTTCCTTTTACCATTTTCCATTTCCCTTTACCATTTCCCTTTAGTGTTTCCCTTTACTACGATTTCCCCTTACCATTTCACTTCAACATGAATTCCCCTTGCCATTTCCCTTTACCATTATTTCCTTTTACCATTTCCCTTTAACATCATTTCCTTTTATCATTTCCCTTTACTATTTTCCTTTACCACGATTTCCTTTTACCATTTCCCTTTACCATTTCCCTTGGCGTTTTGCCTTTACCACTTTTTTTTAACATTATTTCCATTTACCATTTTCCTTTACCATGATTTCCTTTTACCATTTCCTTTTATCACTTCCCTTTACCATTTTCTTTTATCATGATTTCTTTTACCATTTCCATTTACCATTTCCCATTACCATGATTTCCCTTTAACTTTTCTTTTTACCAATTGCTTCCATTTACAATATGAAGAGCCATGGTTTTTGGGTTTTTGTTATGAAAATAGATATATCACTGATTTTCTCGAAAACTGTCACTTGCAGAAAAAAATGCTTGGAACAAAAAATGTGTGTTTCGGAGAGATCTACAACTCTTGTTTCATACCTTCTTTTTTAAATTTTGCATATTGACTCAGATTTTATTTTAATTAACTGTAATTATATTTTATTTTATTTGTATGTATGTAATTATATTTTAATTAACTGTAATTAAAATTAACTGTAATAATTAATAAACTGTCGGGAATTTTCTAGCGTCGGAAATTTTAATGTGTCGATATTTATTTATTCGGGAATTTTACAGTAGCCGGAATTTTATTTTTCGGGAATTTTCAGTCTTCCCATAAAATTATTGATAAATAGGATAAAAAAACAGAAAAAATTATTTTTAATTATTTTGGATGGTTAAAGCACAGTCTGGAAGGTCGGATAAGAAAATTGAGCTCGCACAGAAGTCGACAGCAAAGTGGCTTGCGATAGGGGAGCTTTATAAAAATCTAAAAGTCAGCAACCATGGGGATGATCCCCCTATCTGATCTTAATTTGTCAGACGACATCGGCTTAATTTAACCAAGGAACTCCTCCGTAAATCGCCGTGAAATTCCTTTTACCGAGTAGTCCTGAAGAAAAGGGGAGAAAAGGAAACAAAACCTGTCATCATGACAGTTTTCCCATTTTTCATTCTCTAGGAAACTTTTATTCAAACGTTTTCATAAAGATAAAGCGACGGTGCAAAGTTTTATCGTATTAAAATGAATATTTATTATTATCTGATTTATTTAATGTTTTTTATTAATTTTTGTTAAAAATCTATCTTTTAGTTGAACAAATACTATTTTATATTAATTCCATGTGCAGGAAATAAATAACAGTAAATTTAATTCCATCCTTTGATTTCATTAATTATTTCTATTATTATATTATCTATTATTTATTTATAATTATTATATTAATTACTAAACAATTTCCATTTAGTAAAAAATCTATATTCCAAAAAAAGTTTTTTTTAAAACATATTTCAAGGGACTTTAAAATATTTAAAAATACTGCATAGGACTGTCAGGAATTCGAAGTTTTTTCATGAAATTTTTCATGGAATTTCTAGGAATTTCTAGGAATTGGAGGGTATTTCAAGTAACTTAAAAAGTTTTGAAGAAGTTTTATAGAATTTTTAGGAATTTTAAAGAAATTGTAATGGATTTCAAAAGATTAAATGGAATTTTCAGGAGTTTTAAGAGATTTCAAGACATTTCATGGAATTTCTGGAGATTTCAAGGGGTTTCAAAACATTTCGAAAAATTAAAAAATATTTCACGACATTTCGACAAATTTCATGGAACTTCTGACGAATTAAAAATAATATTTTGAATTTTCAGGAATTTTTAAGTGATTTTAAAGAATTTTAAATGATTCGAAAAAATTACTTTGGATGTACTGGAATTTTCAAGGATTTCAATAGATTTCTAGTAATTTTAACGAATTTTAACATGAAATTTCAAAGGATTTAAAGTGATTTTTGAATGGATTTAAAAATATTAAATTGCATCATCTTTAGCGTCGTTTGTGCCCCTTGATTATATTTTATTTTGACCCTCCCTAATATTCCTTTTTCTTTATTGAAATAATTCTTTAGAATTATAATTATATGTATCTTTTGTAATGATGGTTCTATAGAATTTCATCACTCAATTAATATCTATTTGTCTCTTAATGGTGATTTTTTAGGATTGCATCATACCTTTTTATGGTGATTCTAAGGAATTGCAACATTTATTTGATTTTGTGATCTTAGTTCCGATTTATTTTGTGTTGTTTTGTGACTTTAATTGTGATGATTCTTTAGAATTCATCACATAATTTGTCTTTTGTGATTTTATTCCCCATTGTTGGAAATTTTGACCATTCCCTTTGTTTTTAAATTAGTTTTTGCCCAATCCAGGAAAACGGACGAAAGGTCCTAATCTTTAATATTAGTATTTTGTTTTTTGTCATTTTCTAATTTTATTTTGTAAATTTACGTCTTTTCATTGATTCTTTCAAAGTTTGCATAATATCTTTGTAATTTTGGAATTGTTCCCATATACAAATTGTTATCAAGAAGAATTCGTTTAATTTTACATTGTTATAAATAAATTTTAAAATTGTTATTGAATATTCCCCTGTTTTTAATTTCATTTTTAGTGTAATTTGATTCAGCGTTCCACCCCTCTCAACCAAGTCGTAACTACGAATAGCCAGTGGTTCTGCCGATTTAATTTACAGTCGAGCCTCTCAATAGGGCGCCTCTAGGGGGAGTAGGGGAAATTTTTCTCGGAAGCGCGCTACCCCCACCAATGTTCTCCGCACATTGAAACTTTTGCCCTCTGCCTCTCAATAAGGCGCTTTTCAACGCGGAGATTAGAAGGTGGGGGTAACCTTCGAGCGCAGTTGAGGAGAAGGCGCCCTATTGAGAGGCTCGACTGTAATTCGATTTATTTTTTGGATTCGACTTAGAAGGACTGGCACCCAAAACCTAAATATTCTCGGCGGACGTAACCTACATATATTTTTGAAGACAAATTTAAAAATTAGGTTACAGAATATAATTATAAACAAATCCTAATACCATAGATAGTTATTTAAAACATATCGACGTGTCCAAATGACAAGGTTCCATCTCGGGATGACCAAATGAAAAGGTTCCATCTGAGGACGACCAGGTTAAGTCGATTTTGGTACTTTTTAGTATCATCAAAATTACACTTTTTGTTAAATATCAAATCAGGAATATTATCTGTAAACAAAAATCAAATCTTGATATCACATCAGGAATATTATCTTTTCATTCAAGCTCCCCGAGATGGAACCTTGTCATTTGGACACGTCGATATAAGATATTACTGTTTAAAATTTTATATAATAAACAGTAGTATTCTAAATAATTCATTTTATCATCTCGGATATTTCACTTTAATATCTGAAATTTTTAAATGTAACACCAAGTGTATTAAACATTAATATCCAAGATATTACAGGTTTTTGAATTTCTCCTTCTAATTTTAATATCTTAGATATTTAAATTTATTATCTCGGATATTAACAAGTTTATTATCTGAGGATATTAAATCTAAATATCTAGATAGTCGTACCATAGTTAAATAACAGATTTATTACGATTTAATATCCAGATATTCACAGTTAATATCTATTTCTCTCCGTGTATACAATTTAAACAAAGCACGAATACCATGTATTTAAAATAAGTTGTTGAAGAATTTAGGGAACTAAGTTTGGAGAGTTTCGTTTATCTATTCTTTGAATGTAAATAACCTAGGAAATGTAGGCATATGAGCAACGAGCATCTAAAGGAGTATTGTATGTGCTTTGGCATTCAGAGGACGTTCTTATCTTTCTATCCGGAGAGCTGTCAGCAAAGTTCCTGAATAACGGGTGCAGAGAGCCACGATGTTCTCCTATCTCTCGGCTAGGATATGCCTAACTATTCTGTTTCTATATGACTACCGGACATTTCGCAATAGATAATATTCCACAGGACGATTTGAAGGTTGACTCCACAATTGCAGGCAACAAGAGTAAAAATATCACTAGCTGTAGATCTGTTGGATGTATGCAATAAATCGTCCGCATAAATGCCTTTTATTAAGAAAATAATTATGAATAATTCAGTTATACTATTATATATAATTCCACGAAATTCAAAATTCATTCATGCTGAATGTTGATCAAGGTCATTTTCTTTCTAAATATGATAATTTATCCCATTTAATATATTTTTATCACTATAATGCACTCTAGGTTTATATATTTAGATGAAAAAGTTCGTTCAATAATTTCTTTACTATAATTAGATAAATCTAAATATTCTGAAGAAAATATTACCTTGAGCGACATTTAATTACAATTCGTTTAAATTTTAAACCAAACCGCCTTCTTACTTTTAACCAAAACCTCTTCCCCATTCCAACTAAAAAACCCCTCCCCTTTCAAACTACAACCCCCTTTTCTTTCCACACAAAGCTCCTTTTCCCCTTTTCAACCAAACCCCCCTCTTTTTAAACTAAAACTTCTCTTCCCTCTTCCAACCAAAATCCTGTATCCCTATCCAACCAAAACGCCTCTACACCCTTATGATCAGAAAGCCTTTACCACCTTCCGAAAAACCATCCCCTCTCCATTCCAAACAAAACTCCTGTTCCCCCTTCGTACCAAAACTCTGTCCCTTTCTAACTAAAACACCTTATCTCCTTTCCAGACAAAACAACCCTTCTTTTTTCTAACCGCAAAACCCTATCCCCTTTTCAAGTCAAACCCCCTCCCGTCTCTAAACAAAAGTCCTCTCTCTACAAACCCAAAGCCCCTAGACTTTCCAACCAAAACTCTCCTTCCCAGTTCCAATCAAACCTTCCCTATCCAAACAAAACTCTTCCTCCCCCTTAAAATCTAAACCACCCTTCATTTTCTAATAAAAACCCCCCTGCACCTTTCTAATGCAAAGTACAGTCGAGCCTCTCAATAGGGCGCCTCTCGGGGGAGTAGGGGAAATTTTTCTCGGAAGCGCGCCACCCCCACCAAAGTCCTCCGCACATCGAAACTTTTGCCCTCTGCCTCTCAATAAGGTGCGTTTCAACGCGAAGGCTAGAAGGTGGGGGTAACTTTCGAGCGCAGTTGAGGAGAAGGCGCCTTATTGAGAGGCTCTACTGTAAATGAAGAATGTACAAGTGTATAATTAAATGTTTTTCCCCATTTTAGCCAAAAACCCCCCTACCCTTTCCAACCAAAATTTCTTTTACCCTTTCCAATAAAACACCTTTACCGCCACAACTACCCTTCCCCGTTTCAACTACATCTCCTTCCATTTTTCTAGTAAACTTACTCTTTCTACACAAAACTTCTTATCCCTTCACAACTTTAAACTCCCTTCCCTTTCTATTAAATACGCCCCTTCGCTTTCCATCCAAAAACCCCCTTCCCTTTCTCATCAAAGCACCCCTTTTCCTTTCCAGCCAGAATTGTTCTTCCCTAGCAAAAGCATCAGATTTAAATTCATTCTGTATCAATCCGGAATTTTTCGAATCATTCCGAAATTTGTGTCCAAACCAAACAGTTTTATTCCAATCTAATCCGAAGGAAGTTTGCAATTCGAATTAATCCGAGGTCCATTCAAAATCAATCCAAACTTGTAATCCGAATGAATCCGGTCAATCCGAATTCATCAAAATTAATCCGAACTTTCATTCCGAACAAATCCAGTCAATCCGAATGAATCCGTATTTATACGAATTTTTCGAAATCATTTGGGTTGATTCGGAATGACCAGATTCATTCGGATCCATTCGGATTGAGAGTTCTGATTGACCAGATTCATTCGAATTGAAAGTTCGGATTGACCGAATTTATTCGGATTGAAAGTACGGATCAATTCTGATTAATCCAGATTGACCGGATTCATTCGGATTAATTGGGATTACAAGTTCGGATTTATTTTGAATGGGCCTCGGATTAATTCGGATTGAAAACTTTCTTCGGATTAGATCGGAATGAAACTGTTTGTTTCGAATACAAACGATTGAGAAAATTTCGAATTGGTTCTCCCTTTGAACCACTTTCCAACAAAATCACCCTCCCCTTTTGAACCAAAACCACCCTTCACCTTTTTTTTTAAAAGTAAATGAAGAATATACAAGTGTAAATTAAATCTCTTTCCTCATTCTATCGAAAAACCCCCTCCCCTTTCCAAAAAAAACTCCTTTTACTATTTCTAAGAAAATTCCTGTTCCCCCTTCAATTAAAATACCCTTCTCAGCCAAAATTACTTATCCTCTTTTCAGCCGCAACACCCCCTCTATTTTAAAAGTAAGAGCTCCCCTTCCTAACCAAAAGCTCCCTACCCTTTCGAATCGAAACTCCTCTTCCCCCTTCCAACCAAAACTTCCCTTCTTCTTTCCAATCAAAACGCCTTTGTCATTTTTCCAAAAAAATTCCTCTTCCCCTCCCAAAAAAACTCCCCTGCACATTTCCAATGATAAGTAAATGAAAAATGTACATAGTGTTCAATCAAATCCCTTTCTCCATTCCAACCAACACTCCCCTCCACCCCTTTCCATAAAAAATTTCTCTTCCCTTTTTTTACTAAAACTCCTTTTTCCAATCAAAACCCCCCGTGTTTTATTAAACTGAAATTCTCTCTCCTCTTTTCAAGCAAACACTTCTTCCCCCTTCTAACCAAAACACCCCTCCCCGTTAAAACCAAAACTACCCTAGCAAAAGCTTCGGATTGAAATTCATTCCGAACCAATCCGAAATTTTCCGAATCATTCCGGAGTTTGTATCCGAACCAAACAGTTTTACTCCGATCTAATCCGAAGGAAGTTTTTATTCCGAATTAGTGATGTTCGACTCTGATTCGATTCTTTGAAGATCGATCTTTTTCGACGAAAAAATCGATCTTTTGAATCGATTCTCTACTAAGTTGAT
>JAUESH010000008.1:4713405-4723504 GCA_032275165.1 Synergus magnus | reverse complement strand
TTTATAAATCGATCTTTATTCGCGAAATTGATCAAATGGATTATAATGAGACTGATCGGGTATCGACCGGGTACCGATCGGGTTTCCCGATCGGGAGTCCCGACCTGGCCCCGGTCTGGGCGTGCGTTTCATTCGCGTTCTGGCCCCGATAGGGATTCCCAATCTGGGCCCGCTCTGGCCCGGTCTGGCCCCGATCGGGGCCAGATCGAAATTTCTGCACGGGAAGTTATTCGTTATTTGCGATAAGATGTTTTTCTTTTGTTTTACATCCCACCAAATCTCTGGAAATTCTTTTTAATTATTCAATATAATCGAAATCGTTACAAATTTGTTGAAATCTTGATAAATCCCTTAAAATATCATAGAATACTTAGAAATTTTCGATAATCTGTCGAAATCTTTTAAAATCTATACTTTATTATACTATTGTACTATTTTAAAAAAAATTTAATTAAAAAAAATGAGTTGTTTTGACGGTTTGAAAAGGCGTTACAGGCTAATCTATTATTCAACGATTTTCTCTGAGATAATCGCGAGTGGCAGATTCCTTGTTGAAGTATACTTAAATATTTACATCTACGTCATTTCAGCAAGTTGATTCTGAAGAAAGCAAAAACCACAGTTTACTGAGAAAAAAAAAAAAAAAAAAAAAAAAACTATTCAACCTTGTCTCACCTCCTTCGGAGAATCTTCTCCCTGAAGATACAAGGGAAGCAGGAAAAATAACAGTGAATATCTTTGATCGCAGTAAGCATGAAGCAGTGGGATACGAAAGTGTTATAAACGCCATGCTAAATGCCTGTGAGTCGTTACCTAACGCAAAGAAATGAGAGAAAGAGCGCCGAAGACCTGTACTGACAATACTTGAGATTGAGAGTGACATCATACTCTCATTTTCATATTGTTCCAGTTTCACATTTGAATGTGGACCAATGAAAGCTAGCCCGAACAGGATTCAGCATTCTTTTTGAAAAATTATGAAATTCGGTAAATTGTCATGAAAAGAAAGTGTCCAAAGAAAGGAGACCGTTTTTTCCACTTAGAACGGGATCACGTAAATTTACCGTAATTAAAAATTCCCGAAATTGAAAATCATCGAGATTTAAAATTCTCGAAGTTGAAAATTCCCGAAAAATAAAAATTTCCGAAATAGAAAATTTTTGAAAGAATATAATAATACCGAAATATAAAATTTCCGAAATTGTAAGTTATCGAAATTTTAAATTCCTGAAATTTAAAATTTAACTTTGTTCAAAATTTCTCTTAAAAATTTTTATTCAAAATTTTAAACAAAAATTTCGGGATTTTGTAATGTCTGGAAATTTCAAGTTCGGGAATTTTCAATTTCGAGAATATTTAACTTCGGGAATTTTTAATGTTGCCAATTTTATGATTTTGGGGATTTTCAAATTTCGATAACTTTCAATTTCGGAAATTTAAAATTTCGGTATTACTATTTTCTTTCGGGAATTTTCTATTTCGGAAATTTTTATTTTTCGGAAATTTTCAACTTCGGCAATTTTAAATTTCGATGATTTTCAATTTCGGGAATTTTTAATTTCGATTAATTTACGTGATCCCGTTACAGTGTCTACTCACCGGAAGATAACCGGAAATTTTAGTAAATCCGGGTTTGAAAGTCCAATCAGTAATCGTATTTAAAATTCATTTGAAAAAACTATACAATAAGGATGGGTCGAAAAAAAAAATTGGAATTTCAATTTGGGATCAACGGGAAAAGGTGTATTTTCATATCACAATTTCCTGAAAAAAAAAACTTTTTGAAATTGAATAAGATCATAAGAGAGTTTTAGAAATTTTAAAGGCTGTCGTGGAATTTAAGACATTTCAAGGGATTTTGAGGAATTTTAAGAGATTTTTGTGAATTTCAATGGTTTTTTAAAATTAATTTTAAAGGTTTTTGCGTAATGTAAATGATTAAAAGAGGTTCTTGGGAATTTTAAAGGCTATCATAGAATTTCAAAGAGTTCGAGGGATTTTGAGGTCAACGAGAATAGGTATATTTTAATGTCATAATTTCCTGAAAAAAAAACTTTTTGAAATTGAATAACGTTAAGGCCTGTACCACGCGAAAAAAATATATTAAAAAATAGGTTTTTCTCATTTTTCTCTGAAAGTATTGATTTTATTGAAAAATGTTATAAAAAAGGTTTCTAGATCTCGGTGAAATACATCTTTTTTACTTTACTTATTTTTGCGTACGACCAGTCGTTTTCATGATAAATCGAAATAACGATTTAGAATAGTGGAAAATGCAATATTAAAATAAATTCTGCAATACCAATTCTAGACCAGGAAGGTCATTTTACTCGTCTTTGGAAAAAAGAAAATCTCTGAAATCGTAATATCACAATAAAAATTGAAATCTCATGTAATGCAGAATTTACTTTAATATTGCATTTTCCACTTTTCTAAATCGTTATTTCGATTTATCTTGAAAACGACTGGTCGTACGCAAAAATAAGTAAAGTAAAGAAGATGTATTTCACCGAGATCTAGAAACTTTTTTTATAAAATTTTTCAATAAAATCAATACTTCCAGAGAAAAATGAGAAAAACCTATTTTTTTTTGTACATTTTTTGCATGGGGCAAAATTCCTTAAAATTTTCCAGGACAATCTTTAAAATTCCTTCAAAAAAATTGGTTAAATATCTTGATATTCATTTACAAAATCTTTTTATATATAAAAAATTTTCTAAAATCCCTTAAAATTACAAAAAATTCTTTGAAACTCTCAAATATCCCGTAAATTCTGGGACCAATTTAAAAACTCATTAAAGAAACTTTTCAAATTCCTTGAAATTAATTAGAAAATCTTTTAACATCTAAAAATTTTCAGAAAAACCTTACAATTTCACAAAATCTTCTAAAATCCGTTAAAATAACATGAAGTCTCATGATTCTCCTAAAAAACTGAAATAGTGAAAGATTTTTTGAAGATTTATGGGATTCTGTGGAATTTTAAATAATTTCAAGAGATTTTGGGGAAATGCAAATGATTACCTGTAATTTTATAAATTCTTTATAAAATTTAGGTAATTTATAAATTACAAAAATATTTTGCATATGGTAATTATTATTATTATTATTATTATTATTATTATTATTATTATTATTGTTGTTGTTGTTGTTGTTGTTACACACAGGAAAACCTTAAATGTATTTTGCTTCTGCTTTTATTCAAAATTTTTAAATTTGCAACTCCGAAAAAAGCAGGGAATAAACTGGGAATTTGGTGAGCGAAAATTAGTAGACACCCTGTATAAGAGCGAAAAAATCTCTATAGAGATTTCTTTAAATAGAAATTTAAGCTAAAGTTCTACTTTTTACTTCCTACTAAAAAGTTAAGTCACATGTAAATAATTTTTCTCCCTAGGGATTAAAAATATTTATCTCATATGTGAATAATTTTATTTCCTAGAGACTAAAAAGTTAAGTCACATGTAAATAATTTTACTCCCTAGGGAGCCAAAAATGATGTCTTATGTAATTAATTTTACTCCTTAGGGATTCAAAATTTATGTCATTTGCAAATAATTTTCCTCCCTAGGGACTAAAAAGTTACGTCACATGTAAATAATTTTTCTCCCTAGGGATTAAAAATTTATGTCGCATGTGAATAATTTTACTCCCTTGGAAGCCAAAAATGATATCTTATGTGATTAATTTTACTCCTTAGGAACTCATCATTTATGTCATTTGTAAATAATTTTCCTCCCTAGAGACTAAAAAGTTACGTTATATTTAAATAATATTACTCCCTAGGGAGTAAATGGTAGAACTTTTTACTCCTTTGAATTATTTTAAATTCTTCTAAAGACAAATCAATCTTTTCTAATTAAACATTAAAACTTTTTTTACAAGTCTAAAATTCAAAAAAATACTTGAAAAGAGTCATAATTTCAAAAGTTTGCCAAATTATATTTGATAAATTGCTTTTTTTCGGTAAACTAGTGGATGTGGAGGGGGTACATTTATAGCTTGATCTGAGAGCACTGATTTATCTCCAGCTAAATTAATTCAGTTGTACTTAAGTAAATACATGAATAAAAATAATCCAACACGAATATTTTTTAGAAACAGTGGCTTTTATTCATTTCGCAATCAATTGAATTGACCTTGAATTATAAAGAAAAAATATTTTCATCTTGATTTCATGCGAGCTCACCTAGAAATTTTTAAAATTCCTTTAAGTCCAGCTTAAACTTAATTACTATTAAATTCTTTTGAATTCTCGTGAATTCTTTTAAATTAACTTCCCTGGAGAAAGTATCAGATTGAGATTCACTCCGAATCATTCCGGTATCCAAACCAAACAGTTTCATTCCGATCTAGCCGAAGGAAGTTTTCAATACGAATCAATTCGAGGCCCACTCAAAATCAATCCGAATGAATCCGGTCAATCCGAATTAATCAGAATTAATCCGAACTTTCAATCGGAATAAATCCGGTCAATCCAAATGAATTCCAAATTATCCGAATTTTCGGAATCATTCGGATTGATTCGGATAGATCGAATTCATTCGGATTGAAAATTCGGTTTGACCGGATTCATCAGGATTGAAAGTTCGGATTGACCGGAATCATTCGGATTGAAAGTTCGGATTAATTCTGATTAATTCGGATTGACCGGATTAATACGGATTCATTCGGATTGATTTTGAATGTGCCTCGAATTAATTTGGATTGAAAAATTCCTTCGCATTAGATCGGAATGAAACTGTTTGGTTCGGATACAAATTTCGGAATGATTCGGAAAATTTTGGATTTGTTCGGAATAAATTTCAATCCGAAACTTTCGCCAGGGCTTCAACAATTAATGTAAACTTTTTTTTATACATTAATTATTTAATTAATTAATTTGAATTTTGAGTTCCTTAGAGTTCTATTGTACTCATCGAATTTTTTTAATTTCTCAAAATTCTTGAATTTACATCTACGTAGATTAATGGATAACTCATTACAAAAGGCAAGAGAACAAAGTTACAAAGAATGTGCTTAAAAAATCGAGTATGTAATTAGAATAAAAATAGAACGATGAAGAATAAATTAAAATAAAAAATATGATTGGAAGCAATCCGAGTGTAATGAATAAAGGTCAGATACATATTTTCTTATATCTGACACGTAAATCTCTGATGAAATTTTTTGAGTTTAAAGACATGCCACAACTTTTGGACTTGAATAAAGTTCTCGCAGTGAACAAAGCCTTTCGTCAGCCGATACAAATTAATGTGCAGTCATTATCCTCGAGTGCGCAAGTTGATTAATTTTTCTGACTCATGCGTCTTCATTTTTCATGTCATAAACTGTCATTCTGTGATCGACAGCGCAAGCTAGGGTGCCACAAGCTGAACTCGTGCCTCATGAACCGTGATTCGCTATTTAAAAAATGTTAGAGAATTATAAAAATCTTGACATTTGAGAAATACTTCGCTTTCTAACAATTAGTTCAATTCCAATAATTCTTCGGTATTCATCGAAATTTAAAATTCCCGAAGTAGAAAATTTCCGAAAAGTAAAAATTTCCGAAATAGAAAATTCCCGAAAGAAAATAACAATACCGAAATATAAAATTGCCGAAATTGAAAGTTATCGGAATTGAAAATTCACGAAGTTAAATATTCCCGAAATTGAAAATTCCCAAAATTGAAATTTCCCGATATTAAAAATTCCCGAAATTTTTGTTTAAAATTTATTTCTAAAACTTTTCTTCAAAATTTAATTCTTTTTAAAATTTTGAACAAAATTTTTACAAATAAATTTTAAACAAAATTTCGAGGATTTTTAATGTCGGGTTTCAGTTTCGGGAATTTTCAATTTCGGGAATATTTAACTTCGGGAATATGAAATTTCAATAACTTTCAATTTCGGGAATTTTAAACTTCGGTATTATTATTTTCTTTCGGGAATTTTCTATTGCGGAAATTTTTACTTTTCGGGAATTTTTAACTTCGGGAATATTAAATTTCGATGATTTTCAATTTCGGGAATCTTAAATTTCGGTAAATTTACGTGATCCCATTACAAAAAAAAATCGAATAGAGTTCATCGAATTTCAAGTAGTTTTGAAATAATTTAGAGGATTTACAAAAATTCCTAAACGGGTTTGAAAAAATTTCAATTTACATATTTCACATTATTTCAAGGCGATTAAAGGATTCTAAGAATTTCTAAGAATTTCAAGGGATTACAAACAATTTTCAAGGGGTTTGAATGGAATTCTGTGAGTTTAAATATACTTTGAAGGATCAAAAATAAATGTTATGCATTTTTTTGGAATTAAAAAGATTTTCGAAAGATTCTAAGAGATTTCCAAGAATTTTGCGGGATTACAAAACCAAAAAAATTAATAGATTTCACTGAATTTTAAGGACTTTCAAGAAATTTCATAATATTTTAGAGGATTTTCAAACTTTTGTATAGAAATTCTAAAAAATTCAATGAATTCAATACTGGATTTTTTAATGTATTTTGAAAGATTGCAAGAGATTAAAAGGAAATTTCACGTATTTTTGGGATTACAAAGAATTTTAAAGGATTTTAAGAGATTTTAAAGAATTTTACAGTATTACAAAAAAAAATAAAAATATTTGATGAAATTTCAAAGAGTTTAAAAAAATTTCGAACGATTCGAAAGAATTAAAAAATATGTAAAGATAATACAAAGGATTTTGAACAATTTCTAAATATTTCTAGAGTGATTAAAAATAAATTTTAGGTATTGTTAGAGATTACAAAGTGTTTCAAATGATTTTAAGAGATTTTTAAGAATTTCAAGGAATTACGAACAATTTTCAAGAGATTTAAACGGAATTTTGTGAGTTTGCACATATTGTGAGGGAATAAAAATAAATTCTAAGCATTTTTTGGGACTACAAAGAGTTTCAAAAGATTTGAAGGGATTTCCATGGTTCTTGGTTTTTTTTTTTTTTATGAAAGTCGATGTATCACTGATTTTCACAGAAACTATTACTCGTAGAAAATAATGCTTGCAACGAAAAATATGTATTTCGATAAGATCTACAACTTTTGTTTGAAATTTTGTTTTAAATTTCGCATATTGACAGAGATAAATGCAAAAAACCATGATTTTTATGGATTTTTCATGGTTTCACCATGAAAATCGATTAGTCGACAATTTTCACCATCATATTCGTAATCAGCACATTAAAATATATAGGTGTAAGCAGTTTCAAGAAAATCGGAGGTGTACTCTTTTCGGATCTTCTTAAGTAACCATAAATAATTTTCATATTATGAGTTCCCTTGATATTTTCTGCAACTTTTAAAACACATTCAAATCTTTTTTGACTTTTCCAATTTTTAAAATCAGTTTGAGTCAAATGAAATCTTGTAAACTGGTTTGAAATACAAGAAGATTTTGGAAGTCAATATTTCGAAGTATTGGATTTAGTGGCATAAAGAAAACGCCTATTTACGATTATACTCTTTATAATATCTTTCATGCATTTAAAAGAGCCCATTTTTATATATTTATTTATATATTTATTATACTCAATATTTATTTATTCAAAAAAGGACTACCTATTAATTAGAAAAAAATTCTCAGTAAAAAAAAAAGCAAGCTATTGTCTTTGGTTAAAGACTTTGAAATCGATCATTTCTCTATCTTTCATCTGTAAATGTCTCTACAAATCTTGAATCACATTTCATCATATCTAAACTTTGATCGTATTTGAAGTTTTATAATCGATT
Organism: Synergus magnus; assembly: GCA_032275165.1. Classification (NCBI taxonomy): domain Eukaryota; kingdom Metazoa; phylum Arthropoda; class Insecta; order Hymenoptera; family Cynipidae; genus Synergus; species Synergus magnus. Next base: position 4,715,763 of record JAUESH010000008.1, on the reverse strand, counting down.
ACGAATAGATGCCATATCTAAAAATCCAAATTGTTTAAGCTTGGAATCCAGAATATTATAAACTTCGATCTTGATTAATCATCATGATCTTCAGTATACTGTCAATAGTAAGAAAACATAATCTGCGAGAAATTTATTGAGTCACTTAACGTAGTCACTTTCTTTCAAAATAAAGTCTCTAGGGACTAAAAATAACGTCATACGTAAATAATTTTATTCCCTAGGTACTAAAAAGCTAGGTCACATGTAAATAATTTTACTCCCTAGGGACCAAAAAGTTACGTCATACGTAAATAATTTTACTTCTTAGGGACTAAAAATTCACTTCGTACGTAAATATTTTTTCCCTAGGGAGTAAAAAATGATGGCATATGTAAATATTTTTTATATATACACATATAATAATTTATATAAATACCTAGGGAGATAAAACTACTTTTTACTCCCTAGGAAAACTTTAGCTATAAAGAAAAGGAAACAAATTCTCCATTTTTTGGTCATAAGACTCAGAAGTGTGTTGAAAATATCATTTTTACTCCCGCGGGTCTAAAAAGTACCTTTTACACCATAGGGGATAAAAAGTCTTCATAATAACATAATATTTGGGAAGTACTCTAAACATTACCTACCTACCCTACCCTAGGGATTAAAAAATACTTTTTACTCCCTAGGGTAGGGTGGGGTTTTTACTCACTGGAGAAACAGAAAGGTCTCTCCCTAGTTATACAATATACTATTTTAATTCTTTAATAATGTTTAAAAGTCCGTAGAAATTTGCAGAAGTATTTAAAAAATTGTTAGAAACCACGAAAATTTTTTTAAAATCTACTGAACTCTTTGAAATATTTTGAATTTACAAAAAATATTTTGAAATCATCATGATCCTCAGGACTGCCAGTAGCAAATAAAACAATGTGCTTAAGAGATCCAGATCTTATCTCAAGAGCAATTTTTACTTAATTTATCATTTATGCAAAATTGGAACAGATTTTTATCACTTCTATATCACTCTCGAAGGATCCGCGAAAAATTCGATGAATCACTTAACGTTGTCACTTTCGTTTAAAACAAAGTCCACTCGCTGAAAATTTCTTACCTCTTAAGTCTCGAGTCCCTAAAGACTCACAATTTTTTTTCGTGTCTTACAAACTCCGAATATCTTCTATTTCACAAAAAAAAAATCCTTGAATATCCTCTGGAGAACGCAATCTCGGAAAAGTTATTCTTTATCGGAAATTCTTAGAGAAGCATATCCTTTGTAGAAATATATCCCTAGGGAAGAATCTCCCTTTAAAGTAATTAACAGTCCTTTAATAATCCTTCAAGATGGATATACTTTTGAAAGAAATATCCTTAGAGAATTATTAGGAAATATCCTTGAAGAAATGTATCCTCCGGAAGAAAAACCCTTGAGATAGATCCTTAATTTTCTTGCCGTTTGAGGAACACTTGTAAGGACCTTGGAAGGACCTTGGAAGGAGATCCGCGTCCTTTAAGAGCGAATTTGTCCGGACCGGTGTCACTTTGCAAAGACGAATTTACCCGATATCGATCCCGGATCGAAGACACGATACAATCTATCACAGTCTGAGGTTGAGTTAGGACTGTGGCTCGAACTGCTACTACACTCCTTCCTCTCTCGTGGACAGTCAGCGGCCAACTCGGTGGAAGCCCCCACTAGGTGGGAATGGTAGGTGTGTGTTATCTTTCTTATGAGAACCAGAGGAATCGCGCGGAACCGGTGAAATTGAGGAGCTTGATGCCTCAGTCTCGTGGTGATCGAGGAGATAGAGAAACGAATCCAGATGTCTTTTGTATGATAGATCGGTTATTTCAGCCTTTCCAGACCGTAAACTGTAAAAAAAAAAACTATTTGTAAAAGTACAACGCGTGATATTTTTACACATAGCAAAGTTGAATGATAATGCAACGATATACGAAGTAATTTTACAGGTTATACTTAAAATCAACTTTTGTTGTGTGAATTAACTAAGATATAAGACTGCAATTTGACATAAAATTTGTAAAAGTACATAGAAGTTGAGCCGCCGGATTCAATAACAACACATAAAATTTTCCCACCCGTTTCGAGCCGTTCGATTTGGCCTCTGGTGTCTTTAAAAGCAATTTTGAAAATTAAGTTTTTGAAATATATGGCTTTGTAGGAAATTTCATGGCGCATCCTTTATCCTCTTACAAAAAAGTTGTATCTCTTACTGTTTCTGAAAGAAAGTGGAAAAACTCGCTTTTTTGAAAAACTAAATTTAACAAATATTTTGAATTCTACTCGCTCCAAAAGACAAAGTTCTGAATATTTTTACGTAAAAATTGGAGGAGTTATGCTTCAAACTGTTTTGA
>JAUESH010000008.1:4669665-4687231 GCA_032275165.1 Synergus magnus | reverse complement strand
ATATGTATTAGTTATAATTATATGTAGGATATTATATGTGTATGTATTTGTATTCGAGATTAGGCATTATAAGACTTATGTATAAATATATGATGTATATGACCTTTCGCCGTCCACGCACATACAACACGTAGACAAAAACGTATCAATTTTTTTTTCGAACCGGCAACACTTTACAAAGTGTGGATACTTTGTTAATATTTCACAAACTGCTTTCAGATCTTTGATACTAACTTTTCCAATTTCTGACAAATTTTAGTTCTGTCCAAGAGTGACATTTGGGTTTATTAAAATTTCGCAAACTTATTCCATTTTTTGGATCAGTTATTTTTTCCGTGTAACCATTCGATAGATGAGGAAAAAGTCTATAAAAAATATACAGGTCAAAATTTTTTTTATTCCATACGGAAGAAGTTTATGGTACACCGCGTTACTCTTTATTTAATTTCTCGAAAATAAAAAAAAAACGACATCTTGAATTTCAAGGCTTCGAAAGATAAGGCCTTAAGCTTTATTTTGAGACCAAAAAAAAAGTGCCTTTCAAAAATATTTTTGATTTTCAAAAAGGAGGTCTAATTTTCAATTTTTGAAAAAATGGTTATAACCATTCGATAGATCAGGAAAAAATCTATGAAAAATATACAGGACAAAATTTTTTTTATTCCATACGAAAGCAGTTTAGCACATTTGAAATAGGGTCTACCAGCAAAAACTCGAAAAATTCCCCCTTCCCTACCTCGGTAAACTTTTATCCAATCGAAAAAATTTTTTTCCGGTAAAGTACTATCTGATAGGACTACACTTTGCCCAAGTTTGAGTTCGATCAGAAAAAGTGAAATTTCAGGGTGGGTACACTTGAGAAATAATGCCCCATGTACCTATACGTCAAAAAAATGATTGAAAAAAACGCTTTATCTGCATAAGATTAGTTGAGCTGTTACGGCCCTGTAATTCTGACGTACTTTTCCTAAACAGTATTTGTGAGAGGAAATGTATTTCATTTTATGAAGAGTGGGAGAGAGACTATTCCACTGCACGAGGCAGGCAAACAGGCGGTTTCAAGATCCAAGGGACCGAGAAATCAATCCAATAGTCAATTGGACAACTCGAAGTCCACAAGGAACTTTCCTCCTTGGAAAATTGTATATTAAGTTTAATTTTTCCAAATTTAAGAAAAAAAGTAAATAATCAATTACGCCTGTGAGGATGTTACCAAGAAGACGTGTTGTGGACCTGCTGCAAGTCATTTCTTCACAATCGTGAGTTTCAATCTACTTTTTATCATTTTAAGATTTAATTTAATATGCCAAATGCCAATTGGACCAGTCAATCAGTTTTGTGAGGGAAAGAATTGGTTCTTGTATTTAAAATATTTTTTTGAAAGATTCCGAAAAAAAATTGAAACATTTGATACATTTTTAAATTTATTTTTATAAATTTTTCTATTCAGAATAAATTAATCAGTCTAAGGGCACATCCTAATTACCCGATTCCTACTTTATCGGTGTTTTTTTTTGTACCACACATGGAGAATAGACATAAGGAGAGCAAACTGTAATGCATCGACTTCACCAAAAACGGTCACTTTTCTGTTGTCACTAACATACATCATACGTATGCAGTATATGAACTTCCCGAGCGTGGCGTGCCATCTGCACTTAAAAAAAATATGGCCGTTTAAAAGTCCATATTTCAGTTGTGTTTGAGGTTATGTTTTTTTTTAAGTGCAGATGGCACGCCACGCTCGGAAAGTTTGGAACTATCGTAAGTGTGATTTTGCACATGTGTGTGAACTTCTGGCAACAGAAAATGGTTCATTTTCAGTTCCACTAGTTTGCTCTTATGTCTATTATCCATGGTACCACAATTCACGTCTACACGAAAAGAGATATCGAGTTGAAAATTTGGACGTGAGTTGTACTAAAAATTCCGGTAATATAGGGATCGGGTAAGTACGGAGGCATAAAGTTTTAAGGGCATATGATAATTACCATAAGAGCAAATTTAGTTTCCCCAACTAAATATTTTTTCCTAAAACTAGGCCATTTCTCACTTAGGCCTGTACGAAACGGAGGTAAATGGCCTAGATTTAGAAAAAAAATATTATTCCGAGTGTAAAGTTGGGGAAACTAAATTTTCTCTTATGGTAATTACCACATGGGCATGTGTTACTTACCATATGAGCAAATTTAGATAACCCGGGTTTTTTTCTACAACTTTTACTTTTTCAGAAAAATAATAGTTGACAGCCATCCGTGTTAACGTTCTTGACGGCTGTGCACTATGATTTTTTTGAAAAAGTAAAAATTGTGGAAAAAAAACCGGGTTATTTAAATTTGCTCATATGGTAAGTAACACATGCCCTTACTTACCCGATCTCTACCTTACTGACATTTTTTGTGCAACAACAACAACGTATGTTCACACGATAAGAGATGCCGAGTTTGAAACAGTTTGAAAATTTACTCAAAGACACTTAGGAACGATTGTGTGCTCCAAAAGGTTTATATTTAAAAATTCTTTTTTTTTTCAAAAATATATTTTTTTTAATTATAAAATTTTAAGACCATACAAATGTTCCTTAATGTTTTTCAGTAAATCAGCTAAATTTGCAACTCGATATTTCTTTGCATGCGGACGTGAGTTATTGTACAAAAAATGACGGTAAGGTAGGGATCGGGTAAGAAGGACTTTTTTATTGGAATTTCTCATCTTTGGGATGACTTAAATTTATATTAGAGCACCACAGTAAGCTTTTTTTATCGATAAAAAGTCGGTTTGCAACAGCTGTGTTAATATAATTAATTCATTGATAATACAGTCCTTGCGAAGGTCAGTTACAAAAATGACAGAACACTGTTAAAAATGTTTTGAAATTCCAATCACTTTTATAAAAAAGTGTTTGAAATTTCAAAACTTAAGTCTTTGAAATAAAATTAATGCATATGTGTTTTAAGCTTCAAACACTTTATGTCTTAAATAAATTTCACGTAAAAGTACAAACAAGATTAAAAGAACAAACAAACTTAAATAAAATTTAATAGATTTTTATCTTACTTTATATTTAATCACTTTCGTATGTAATTTAAAAAAAATATATGCTAAATCTTTATACATACTTACTTGAAAAATACATTTGATTTTGTCTGAAAATTTAAATAAGTTCAATAAATATGTGATTGAAAAATCAAATTATTAATTTGATACTTAATACAAATCTTTATAAAATATATTTATATTTATATCTATATTTATAAAATATAAAATATAATATATAGATAAGCCATTCGAGCTGCAGATGGCACGGGCACCTCCTTTTTTTTTGGACCTTTACAGAATTGACCATAACTGACTTAATTTTCACTTTTTTTGTATGAACATTTTTTTGTAATTACTTGAAATATAACTGATTCGAACTAAGTAATATAGATTTGTTGTAAATAAATTCCGTCGTCGTTAAAAAATCCCAAAAAAGCGGTTTTTTTTTGCGTTCTAAGTGTACCTAACTCCTTAATGGACTTTGACTTGATCTTGAATTTTGAAACCTCATACTGTTATTATAGTTAGGATTGAATTGAACATAAAGAAAAACGAATCTAAAAATCTAAATTTTCAATATAATTTGTTTTTAAGGTGTAAATGTCCAGCTCACGGAAATCCAGGAGGAAATATTATTACAAATCATGGAAAAACTCGTAGTACCAATGCTACTACAACTCCATCGAAAGATTATGCATTCGAGGTACAAAAAAGTCGTTTGAGGAATTTAAACGAATAATTTTAAATTATTAAATAATATTATCAAAATACGGCCATATATTACTTGTCCGATCCCTACCTTACCGACATTTTTTTTGCCGCAACGTTACTTCTAAATTTATTGAGATATCAAATTAAAAACTTCTATAATTAAAGTTAAAGCAATAAGGTACGTTTAGCTGGTTTTAAATATTTACGTTTATAAAAAAAAATGATTTTGAAATTTTTTTTTTATTTTAATAAAAATTTAGGACCAGATAAACGTACATTAGCATATTTTCTTTTGTTTTAGAAATTTTCAATTTGATATCTCAATAAATTTAGAAGTAACGTTGCAGAGAAAAAATGTCGGTAAGGTAGGGATCGGATAAGTAATACATGGCCTTAAGGGCATATCCCATTTACACGATTCTTACGTTACCAAAATTTACTGTACAACATCTTATGTTCACACAAAAAGAGATATCGAGTTGAAAGTATGGAAAATTTATTGAAAGACTCTAAGGAACGTTTTTGTCGTCCTCAATTTTTAATATTAAAAAATTTTTTTTAAAAAGAAATTATTAAAAATTGAGAATAATCGGAAATTTATTTCTTTAATTTAATTAGCTTCCCTAATATCTGGTGGAGTCCATGTCAAGTGATCACAAGAATTTTCGTGCTTGAATGGGATTGCGTGTAATTCGGTATAATCAGTCCTTTATTAGTGAAGAAAATTCACAATAAATATTTTTGGAAAATTCCAAAAAATGACGAAGATAAAAAATTTTTTTTGACTTTTTTGTAAACTCACAAAACAAAAATCGCTTTTTTGAAAAAAATATATTTTTCATTTTTTTATTTTTTGCAAAATAAAGGTCTACATGTACTTTACGTGTCCTGTAAATTTCATCATGAGAAAAAAATCGGTGAAACACATTCTCATCACACGTCACGCTTCGCGTAAGACACACACACACACACACACGCACACACACAAACACACTGATGAGAATGTAAAAATTTAAACGCAACGTCCTCCATGACGAAGTGTGTTTGAATTTTTTTCTCCTAAACTACCTTTATTTGGCAAAAAAATGAAAAATGCATTTTGTTCAAAAAACCGATTTTTGTTTTTTGAGTTTACAAAAAAAAATTCAAAACATTTTTTTTTTACTTTTCTTACGTGAAAGTACGTTTTATTACAAAAAATCTGAGACGTCAAAAAGCTAAATCGGTTAATTAGAACCAAAGATATGATGTTTTCAAAAAAAAGGTCCAAGAAATTTCAAAGTCCCATATCTTCGCCATTTTTTGGAATTTTCCAAAAATATTTATTGCGAATTTTCTTCACTACTAAAGGACTGATTACTTAACATGGACTCCAACATCTTTGTTCTTAGTAATAAATAAGATCAGAAATTTCAATTCCTTTAAATTTTGAATCACACCTAATTTTCAAAAACGGAATGTAGTTCAAATGCTTTCAGAAAATATTAAATATGAATGTAATGAATGCAGATGGCTTGTTCGACTGTTCGATATGGAATTGGAGTTACCAGAGAATTGGGTATGGACGCACAAAATCTGGGAGCCAAAAAAATTTGTCTCATGACAGATCCAAATTTAGCAAAATTGTCCCCTGTCAAAAAGGCTCTTGACAGTCTTACCAAGCATGGAGTGAGAGTTGAAGTCTTTGATAGAGTCAGAGTCGAACCAAATGAGGCTAGTTTTCAGGATGCAATACAGTTTGCAAAGAAGGGAAAATTTGATGCTTATATAGCCGTAAGTAATAATTTTATTAATATTTGGCTTATTCATCATCTTTATAAGGAAACAGTAATAATTGCAAATTCCAATTAAAAAAATTATTCAACTATTAAGGCCATGTATCAGTTATCATATCCCTACTTTACCAGCATTTTTTCCCCGCATGCCATTTCTACATTTATTGCGATATCAATTTGAAAATCTCTAAAATTAAAAGTAATATACTAATGTACGTTTATCTGGTTCTAAATTGGTAATAAAATGAAAAAAATAATTTTCATAATTTTTTAAAAATAAATTTAAATGACATTGCAGAGAAAAAATGCCGTCAATACATGGCCTTAAGTCAATTTAATTTTTCAAGTATATTAAAAACCCTCCTTATAACATATATATTTTTGTTTCAGGTAGGAGGCGGTTCCGTTATGGATACTGCCAAGGCTGCCAATCTTTATGCATGCGATCCAAATGCGGATTTTCTAGATTACGTGAACGCACCCATAGGAAAAGGAAAACCTATCTTAGTGCCATTGAAGCCTCTGATTGCAGTACCAACGACTTCCGGTACTGGTTCAGAAACGACTGGCGTCGCAATTTTTGACTACAGACCACTTAAGGCTAAAACTGGAATTGCTAATAGGCAAGTTTCAAAATTATTTACGAAGTAACTTTCGAAAACGATACAAATTTCTCCGACTTCCTACCAGAATTTAAGGATGTTGGATGAAAGTTCTAGCCCCAAAATTCGCTTTATTTATTTGTAGCGTCTATTTTGAGCAGAAACTGAACGTATACTAACGCTTGAGGCGCTAAACTAACGTACTGTACTTACTTCTGCACTCTTCATTAACCGCCAAAAGTCGGCACATATTCCATTTTTTCGAATTTCGTATAGTTTATTAGAGCGCAAATTTGGCCGTGGGTGTTTGACACCCATAGTGCAGTTTAAGGGCTAATACATGTTCTTACTAATTTTTACATAAAATAGGGAGTCAGAAATTTATAAAATATTCTTCAGACCACAGCTCATTGATTTCAAAAAATTCCTTAAATTTTAGAGCATTAAAGCCAACTTTAGGATTGATAGATCCAGAGCACACTTTGTCATTGCCAGAAAAAGTTTGTGCTTATTCGGGATTCGACGTTCTCTGCCATGCTTTGGAATCCTTTACTGCAATTCCTTACACTGAAAGGACGCCTTGTCCAACGAATCCACTTCTCAGACCTGCATATCAAGGAAGCAATCCTGTCAGTGACGTTTGGGCAAGATTTGCACTTCAAGTCATGCGAAAGTAAGTTGATGGAATAAATATAAATTCATTCTAAGTCAATATAAAAATAATAATTTAATTTTAAGGCCATTCATTAGTTACCCGATCCCTACATTACCGGCATTTTTTCCTGTCCCTGTTGGAAGTAAAAAGAGATGAAATTTTGGGATAGAAAGAGGTAGCACATTTCTATCTTTTTCTATCCACTATTGTATCCCCGCGACCGGTGGTATCTATCTCTTCTTATCCCTCAGTCTATCCCTGTATAATATCTCTCTCTCTTTCTAGCTCTTAGTCTATATCAGTCTATATCTACGCAGAAAATTTTTTTATTTCTTTCTATCCCTAAATCTATCTTCTTTCCCAGAAATTGTTATCTCTTTCTATCCCTACGGTTATCTCTCCCTTATTAGTTTATTAATTTTAATATTTTAAACACGCATAAATAATTTTATAAATACAATATTTTGTACGTAAATATTATTCTAATCTTATCACTAACGCATATAACTGCATATAACACTGAAAAATCCGCATCTATAGGGACGCGAACACGCGCGCATCGAGTCCGCTGCCCAGCGCTTAATCCACTGAGCTAACGAAGGACCTAGCAATTACTCGGTAAAAACCAATCTCACTCATCCAATCTAGCTCTATCCCAATCTATCTCTTATGTTTATCAAACTCTATCTTTTTCAATATTTTGTCAGTCGTCATAATCACTAACCTCTCTCTTTTAATCTCCTCATTTCTAACCCAACCTGTCAGTCTATCTCTCGTCTGTTTGTCTATAATCCGCTCTTCTTTATCTCATAGAGGGTATTTTATTTATTTATTTAGGAGTAAATTGGGGGAATATACACTACCTGTCAGAAATATGAGACCACCTGTTTTTCGATTACCGCTTAAGTTCTCTTCAATTTAACTACACATCAAAGATTACATTTTTTCTTTTGTCAATTTTTAAAGAAGATATTGCAAAAAAACTCAAAATCTCAACGTTTTAGAAAAATAGCAATAACTTTTGAAGTATTTAACATTTTAAAAATTCCTTGGGCTAATTTTAAAGGTAAATTTCTTTAGAATATGACAAACTTATTGGTATAATTTTAAAAGTTTTACCCTACATTGTGCGAGGATTTAAAGTTGGCACAAACAAATTTGGACATATTTGAATACTTTTCCTGTTTCCACTTCGGATCGCACTGTTCATGCATTCTTCGACTACTGGGTCCCTGCCTGTTCGACAACTGCTCCCAGGGACAAAGTCGCGTTCGACTACTGCTCCTTATGAGTGAAAAGGTTTTATTATTTTTACCTTCCTTGGCGCGGCCCGGGTCGAAAGCTGCCAAGGTTCAAGACAATTTAATTTTATCAAATAAGAAACAACATGAAGCTCGCGGGCGCCAACTAGTTTTTCCTTAAAACTAGTAAACAAACAACAACAATTTACTAAAACTTCTGGCTCTATTAACACTTTTTGGCTAGCGACTCATGACAGATAGAGCTGGGGTGGCAGCTTGGGCAGACCCTTAAACAAATTACACTTTTAATTACACTTATAAATTCGTCGGATTTCTACTTACAATAGTCGTAGTCTTGCGTATAAATTCCTTTCGACAAACCTTTCGACATAAACTTTACGCTTCGAATACACACAATCTCAAAAAATTCGGCGACAATTCCGGGAAAGCGACTCTTCTTTATTCGATAATATAAACTTTCGGTTCGTTACAATTAACTCTACGTTGACTGTTCATTCTTCCACCTTGGAAGCGCAATGCAAGAGTCCACTTTACTTCCTCATACTAGGAAGGACCGTGCAAGAGTATCTAATTTTACTTCCTCATACTAGGAAGGACCACGAAATAGTATCTAATTTTACTTCCTCATACTAGGAAGGACCACGCGAGAGTGACGCTCCCGGACCTTCATTCGCGCGCAAATCTCGTCAACGGCAATGCGCATGCTCAGGCATGACTTGATTCCAGCGAGACTCGAGTCGCACGTCTGGTAAGTCGGCGCGAGACCTATTGTACCGACGAATTCAATTGTCGATTAAAATATTCGCGCTTGACGTCCACGGAAATCTCTAAGTATATGGTCGAAAATTACTTTCTCGTCACATGAGTCAATCTTTAAATATATATTTTTTTAAATTTAATGTTTAAAAAATCTGTATTTTCTTGTTTAAATAGCTCAAAGAATGTTTATATTTACAATTAAGAATAGCTTCATACGTTTTTTCAGAATTTGAATACTTTAAAAATGCTTTGACATGGGCAAGAGTTGACACTAAGCCGTTAAGTGTTCGAGTATCGGGTCCACTACCTTATCCTGATGAGAATGTGTTCCTTAAGGTCGATAGAACCTGAAGTAAATTAGTTCTCCTCTTCATTTAAGACTAAAGTAATTAGAACAAAAGCATATAGTAACGATAGAGGGTGCTAAACGAGCATAAGCTCGCTAAACGCCGCGAAGCGCGCAACACGGAGCGCGATGTTTAAGGAAAATGTTCCCGCTAAACGAGCAGATTTTTTGAATCTCATTTTATAACAAATTTGAAAGATTTTCTAAAATTAAGTTTTTCTCTGAACAGATATTTTGAAAGGGCAGTTTATAATCCAGATGACCTTGAAGCTCGAAGTAACATGCACTTAGCGAGTACAATGGCAGGAGTTGGATTTGGAAATGCAGGAGTGCATTTATGCCATGGTCTTTCTTATTCCATAAGTGGAAACGTTCGTACTTTTCTACCAAAGGTGTGTATAACATATTTTTATTTTCTCAGTGTATATTATGTACATTATGCACCGAGGGGAGAAGAGGCAATTTTTTCACAATTACTGAAAACCTTTAAGAGTCGCAAAAGTTCACTTCCCCCGTACCATACACGATATTTTTTTTTTTATAGAAAATGCATAGTTTGTGTTGTTTTTCAATTCTATGAACCGGGACACGAGGTAATTTTTAGTCCCTAGGGAGTATAGGGTGTAAAAAGTAGAACTTTAGCCCCGCTTCGTACTTTTTACTCTACATGAAATATAATTATTTACATATGCTAAAAAGTAATACTCCATAGTCCCTACGGAGCAAAATGATTTAAATATGACATCAATTTTTAGTCTCTTTATGAGTAAAATTTATTACACATGTTGTCGCTTTTATTCCCTAGGGAGCAAAAAAGTACATTTAAATCTCTAAGGAATCAGATTGATTACATACTTCGTCACTTTTTAGTCCCTAGAGAGTAAAATTAATTACATGTTATCAGTTTTTATTCCTTAGGGAGAAAAAAGTACATTTTATTCCCTAGAGGCTAAAAAGTAATTGTTACTTCCTGCGGCGTAAAATTATTCACATATTTCGTCACTTTTCAATCACTAGGGAGTAATAGTTATTTATGATACAAGTGCGTAATACTGGTGATTATTACGAGTGTGAAGTTTGCAGCATGAGCTGTAGGCTGGAAGCACGAGTCGAAAGCTTGTGCACGAGCAAAGCGAGTGACGTCGACTCGTGCCTCCAGCCTGCGGCTCATGCAGCAACCTTCGCACTCGTAATCATCTCCTGTGTTCCCACGTGTGCCATACACTATTTTTTGCAACAGCAGTGAATACTTTACATACAGTAAAGTCACTGTGCTTTAAGAAGCTACTTTTTACACATTACTTAGGGGCAGTAGTAGAACTTTAGTACCTCTTAGTAATTTTGACTCCCTAGGACTAAAAAGTATATTTTACTCCCTAGAAAGTAACAATATTTACATAGGACGTCACTTTTTACTACCTAGGGAAAAAAATTAGAACTTCAGACCACTTACGTAGGAATGAAACACGGCTTAAATCGTGTATTTATTATAAAAATTGTCGTGGGTTCTACTTTTTTTAAGGAGTAAAAAGTCCCTAGGGAGTAAAATTAATTAAATATGTTGTCGCTTTTTACTCCCTAGGGAATAAAAAGTAGAAATTTGGCCCCCCTTTTTACTTTTTACTCCGTAGGGAATGAAATTATTTATCACTTCACTTTATTTATCATATATCATATCAAATTATTTATCACGTCACTTTTTAGTTTCTCGGGAGTAAAAAGTAGAACTTTAGTCGCGCTGGTACATTATAATTATTATTTTCTCTCAGGGATATGGCGATGATCATCCTATGATACCACATGGGCTTTCTGTTGTGATTTCTGCACCAGCTGTCTTTTCTTTCACTGGAAGTGCCTGTCCCGAAAAGCATTTGGAAGCTGCTGAACTTCTAGGAGCAGATATTAGTAAAGCAAAAAAAGAAGATGCTGGAAAAATTTTGGCTGACACTGTAAGACAATATATGAGCGTGATGAAGGTGGAGAATGGTTTAACTGAGCTCGGTTTTAAAAAGGAAGACATTCCGACTCTTGTTAAAGGAACTTTACCCCAGGTGATTAAGATTTGTAAATTAAAATTAGAATTACCATATAATATTCAGAGAGTTAGTCGGAAGATACTTTCAAGCAGTGATTTAAAAAAAATTTTTTTACCTTTGTAAAATTCTTTTTAATTAATCATATTATCTTCTTTTTTTTCTAGCACCGGATTACAAAAATGGCACCACGAGAACAAAGCGAAGAGGACCTCGCAAAACTTTTTGAAAATTCGTTCCAGATCTACTAAAAAGTATGCAATGGAAACAAATACGGAATATTTAAATGTCGAATTATAAATACATGCCAACTATTTTTTCGTATATTTTCTTTCCAGGAAATTGTAAATTTTAGCCTCATTTTTTAAATGATGTGAATCCGTCGCTAAAGGAGTCATTCTAGTTTAAGCGTTTGAAAAAAAGGCTATTTTTATGAATTTTTCTAGGGGTTACTATTATAATCATTGATATAAAACTTTTTGGGCTAATGAATGCACTCATAAATTACACAAAAATTTTTTTAAAATTTATTTTATTCACTTTTTGAATATAAAAAAGAATACGTAAACGTGACTCTTCAAAAAGTAGGTGCGTGTGCGCTGTTGATGAGATCTCGATGACGGACCATCTGAAACAAAAATTTCAAATTTTTTTAGATTGAGTATGACACTGGCTCTTGTGCAAACAAAAATTTTAAATATATGGGGCATTATTTCTCAAGTCTACCCACCCCGAAATTTTACATTGATCGAACTCAAACTTGGGCAAAGTGTAGTCCTATCAGATAGTACTTTACCGGAAAACATTTTTTCGATTCGATAAAAATTGGCTGAGGTAGGGGAGGGAGAATTTTTCGAGCTTTATTTTGAGACCAAAAAAAAAGTGTCGTTTCTCAAAAAGAAGTCAAAAATATTTTTGATTTTCAAATGAGAGTTCTAATTTTCAATTTTTGAAAAAATGGTTATAACCATTCGATAGATCAGGAAAAAGTTTATGAAAAATATAGAGGACAAAATTTTTTTTATTCCATATGAAAGGAGTTTAGCACATTTGAAATAGGGTCTACCAGCAAAAACTCGAAAAATTCCCCCTCCCATACCTCGGTCAATTTTTATCGAATCGAAAAAAATTTTTTCCGGTAAAGTACTATCTGATGGGACTACACTTTGCCCAAATTTGAGTTCGATCAGACAAAGTCAAATTTCGGGGTGGGTACACTTGAGAAATAATGCCCCATATTATGCATAAGAAAAAAAATGGCGGATATTTTTCGAGAAAAAAGTCACATTTTTTTTCCTGGAAAACTATTCTCTTTATTCCTTTATTCTTAAATATGTAATTAAAAACAGAATTTCAAAATTCAAAATTGCGGATCCAATATGGCTGATCAAAAGATTACAAATTTATTGGATTTTTATAATAATATTCAGTATCCTATAGTTTCCGGGGTCGCTGAATCCTAATCTGAAATAAAAATGTCAAAATTCAAAATGGTGGATCAACCATTTAAAAAATGAGCCATTCTAAAATTTGTATATCATCCGCACTCATTTGGAACTTTGACAATTTATTTTTCCACCAGCGTTTGATCAAATTTAATTTCTCATAATATTTCAAATTGGTTAATTCAATAATTTTTTATGTATGCAGATTTTTGTTGTAGTTTTTTAAAGTATGTGTATCATTAATGTGTAATACAGTGCACAATTTTTTTTACGGTTCAAACTTGGAACAATAATGGTAATCACCGAAAAAGTGTTTTAAACATAACGATTTTTTACACCATGAAAATCGAATGATTGCAACATTTGTGCAGCCTTCAATTTCACAATTTATTTTTCAAGAATCTCCGAAACTATAATCAACTGGATTTGCGAATGGTTCTGGTTTGTCATCAATGTATCCACTTTTTTACTAAGAGTGCTTGAACTTTACGTATCTTGGTGAAGATAATTGGTTTGATGATTGCACCAATGATTGCATTTTAAGAATATTATTTCTAAAATGTAAATTTATATCGTGATTCATGAGGATGAGGATAACGCTATCAGAAAAATGCCAATCAAGGGGTTGAATTCTTCCTGTCGTTCCAATTGGTATTATTTTCACATTGACATGTTTATTCTCAGGTCTAGTTTCCGCTATTATTCTAGCGCAATGACCACTCCATGATCTAGAATGAATGAAATATAAATGTAATTTAAGGAATCATTTTCTGAATTAGAATGTTTAAAGTAAAAGAGTTGATTATAATTTTATACCTGAAGTAAGTTTCCCAGATTTTTATGCTTTTATATGAACATTTTTGAGTCTGAACAGATTGGTTTCTACTACTGGTCCACAGTTTTCGCTTTGTTCTTTCAAGACTAGAAAAAGAGATGAAAAAAGTTTCCCTTCTCCTGGTATCAACGGTTGTATTGTATAACTATGAGTTGTTGCTGACACTGATTGAACAAGGCATTGCACTTGTTTTTCTCCTTCGACGGTCAAAGTTCTGCCTGAATGAATTTCCAGCTGAAAGCTGGAAATTTACTTGTGTAACTTTCTTGTGTAACTCTTCGGTATTTTCCAAAGATTTTCGAGTGACAAATTTATTAACCTTCCTGGATACTATTTTGTTTTCATGCTTCAAAACGTGTTAATCAATTTTTTGAAGCACTAAATCTTATTTCTTTCTGGGTCTGCAAGGCCCATTTGCGTAAATCGTTGTCATGAACAATGAAGCCGACGTCAATTGCTGATTTAAAATATTCCAGAGTAAAATCACAAATTCTAGCAATCTTTTCCCTATAGGTACCACCTTTATTTAATGAATGGGCCCAACGTCTCAATAGTTTGACAGACGTTACCCTCCTAAAATTCTATCCTACAGTATCAATGCTTGAATTTTTCTTTTTTCCACTTCTCCAGAATTCTACTACTCTTCTTTTATAATCGTAAGATACATCTTCTGTGTCTTCCGTACACTTATCTGTTGATGCTCTAGGGTTATCAGGTATAGTGTGCTGAATTACATATTCTACTATTTCTGATTCAACATGTTTATACTGTTCTTGGAAATCTAGAGATTCCTCAATCATCATTTCAACGTCACTAAATTAATTCATTGAACGTAATAAAATACTTTCAATATGTTCTTTTAATTCAATTTCCTTATGATTTATGGGAGAATTTTCTATTTTTAACGTTTGAAATGTGGCAAGGAGAAGATTTATGACGCTGGGTGGATTAATTCTCATTTTTAGTGCTGTTGAAACATTTGATATAATAATATAATAAGCTATAATAATCGTAAATATTTTGGGCGTGCAGATTCAATAGGACGAGAGCTAGCACGCGTACGGGACAGCGCTGAGATTTTAAATCAATCGTGACTTTAAAACTATAAAACATAATTGCCTGATATTTTATGAAAAACTTCCTTGAATCCTAACAAAAGTTTAGGTGACCGTTAATTTTAATTTTCTGAAAATTCGTTCGACTCCCGAAGCGTTTGACAACTTTCAATATCTAATTTACGCCATGAAATGAATAAAAATCGTTACAAATTTTTATTGACGATTCATTGAAATTCTATAATGTACCTTCACTGCCGGATAATAGTACACTTGCACTTATCTTCCTATGTTCGATTCTACCTTCAAAGGCAATGTCAAATTCAAACCTTGTCGTTGGTATAATTAGGTATCCGCTTTTTACTGATATAACTGTTTCTTTATGCAAAAGATATGGAGAGTGATTACACTTATTGTTGACGTATCTCTGAAGGAGATTAGCGTCGCATGATTCAGTTTCGATTAAACTTATATTTGGTTGACTCCTTCTGCAAATTAAATATTCAGATATTCTTTTACATTTATCTATTGTACTGCTATCTATATGTACGTAGGAGTCTCTATAGGATGTGAGAAAGGTATGATCTGGTGTAATAGCTAGGGACGTACTTTGAATTTTTTCAGGAATTGGAAATATTTGTTTTAGTTGTCCTTCTGTCTTTTCAAATACCGGGATGCTTAATAAATATTATGTAAATAATCCTTGAATCACGGCTACCTTTAATTCGCTGATGTCAATTATGTGCTGGTAATTTTCTTGTGAATTGTCGAAGCGATAAAGAAGCGATTTGTCGATTGTCATTATAAATTTTGTCAAATTCACTGTTTATTTGAATTAAATCAGATTCGCTTAAGGTTCCAAAAAGGGTTTTTGAAATATCTCCAATAAAGTTGGCTAGTCCTCTTTTTGATCTTTGTTTATCTAATAATTTGTGTAATATAGCAATACGAGTTTGTAACCTTTTGTATCTTCCACGAGTAACTCGTAATTCATATTTAGGTATGTAAATGTTACTACAAGCAGTTTCAGCTAACTCTAGAGTTTTCTCGATGGCCTAAATTCTGTCTTCAGTTTTCGTTAGATTGATTCCGATTACTAGTTTCCATTCTTCATAAAACAGGTGTACTTTTTCCAAGTCTTCGCCTGCGTCATTGCTAGTGCTAGGAGCATCATTAGAGTGGTTTTCATTTTCTGCAACTTAATAGGGCATTACTTGATCAATATGTGTTCTAAAGGCTCTATTTTTTGCCTTAATTTCAATATTATTATTATCAAATATGTGTACAATTATTCCAGGTTCTTTCCAACTGGGTTCTAGTTTGTTGGCCATGGTGTTATTTTTCCATTTGACTAAGTTTCCTATTTCGTATACTGGGTGTATTTTTACTATATTTTCCGCCATTCTTTTTCTTGACTTTTCCTGTTGAACTTGAATCCTTTGTCTGACCTTTTGCAAATATTTTTCGTGTCATACTTTCCATTTTCTGATAAGATGGTCATATGTCAGGGTTGGCGACGTCGCTAAGACTGAAGGTAGGTTAGGGTCTCTACCAAAAGTCATTTCAAATGGTGTTAACCCTGTTGTTTCGTTTCGTGTGGTGTTGATTGCAAAATTTATCATCCTTATATTTTCGTTCCATTTATTGTTGTTTTCTTCCATTGATGTTTTAATTAAATTCTTTAGGGTTGAATGCATCCTTTCTATGTTACCATTTCCTTGTGGGTGAAAAGATGTAGTTTTTACATGCTTGATTTTGAATAATTCTTCGAACTGCTGTACAAGTTCGGAAAGAAAGTTTTGTCTCTGGTCCGTTAAAATTGCTTCAGGTGCACCGAAAATGTAAATGTAGTGTTCGATTAGGTTTTCTAAACAACTTTCTGCTGTTTCATTTTTCATAGGCAGAAGAAGAGTGTATTTTGTTAGTCTATTCTGGATACTAAGTATATACTTGTTACCCTTTTTTGTTTCTGGCAATGGTCCGAAGATGTCCACTGCAATTTTTTCGTTCAGATATAGGTGGACATCGGGTATAATGCCTGCAGCCTGATTAGTTATTCTTGTGGTTTTGTGCAATTTGCAAATGGGACACGATTTCACGAATTTTTTAGTTTCCTCATCCATTCCTTTCCATTTTCCTTTAGCCCTGGCTTTATTGATCGTGTTTTTTGCGCGTAAATGGTCTCCATGAGCTTCTTTTATTATGGTTTCTTTCTTTTTTTTTATTCAATTCCCTCGTTTTATTGAAACATAGGTGGAAACTTGAATCGGGGTAATAGTTAGATTGTAACGAGAGGTTATACTCGTGTGCATTCAGTACGCACACATCTGTCAAGTTCTGGTTACCTGGCCATAGCGCCTAGTGTATGATATCCCTACTCTCTCTCCCCATCACCGGCATATTAAATTCAGTCTCGGTGTCTGATTCTCCAAGCTCTTTATCTAGGATATCACTTTTATTTATCGGGAATAGCCTAGAAAGACAACCCGCTGCTTTGTTTTCTTTTCCTTTAACGTATTGTATTGTATATTTGTATTCTTCGAGACGTAGTCTCCACTTTAAAAGTCTTGAACTAGGATCTTTTACATTATGTAGCCAAATTAGAACTTTGTGATCTGTCTGTATAATGAAAGGTTTACCTAATAAGTATTGTCTGAGTCTTTTGACTGCCCAAAAGATTGCTAATAATTCTTTTTCACTTGCAGTATAACTTCCTTCGGCTTTATTTAGGGTTCTTGATATAAATAGACACGGATGTCCATTTTGTGACAGAATCGCCCCTAGTCCTCTATTTGAGGCATTGGTAGTCAGCGTAAAGGTCTCTTTGAAATTTGTGAATTTTAATGCGGGTGCAGAACATAAAGAATTTTTTAGTTGGTCAAAACTTTCCTGGCACTTTGGGGTCCTATCAAATATAGTCTCTTTTTGAGTCAACCTAGTAAGGGGTCTTGTTATACTAGAAAAGTTCTTTGTGAACTTTCTATAATACCCAGCCAACCCAAGGAACGATTGCACTTCCTTTACGTTTGCGGGAATTTTAAAATTCCTT
>JAUESH010000008.1:4635032-4664802 GCA_032275165.1 Synergus magnus | reverse complement strand
CATTTTTACCTGAATCTGCGCTGCGATTATTTGCACTCAAGACCCGAGATGTGCAAATAATCGGTGGATGAGTGTATTACAAAATCATGCATCGAATTGAAAACGACTAAATAAGTAAATATAATCGAAAATAAGCAAATCAACTTTCAGACTATAAACTTTTTAACCATAGAATTTAAATAAAAATTAAATTCAAAAGTGCATAAACCATGCAAGAAGTTACGAAAATCTAGGGTTCAGGGGTCTAGAATCATTGTTTAGACTGAGAAAGGAATACTAACAAGCAACAAAGTTGATTTTAGGAGTAGCCGTGACCGTGCCTTTCTTTCCGGTGGTTTTAGCAGCCGCCGCCGCAGGTTTTGGATTCAAAACTGTGGGATCAGCGCTCGGAATAGGTTTTCCGAGTTTGGTGTGTAGCTTGACGACCTTCTGATGTTTAGCACCCCGGATGTGAGCTGCATAAGCGTCATTTCCGGTGCAAGTCACATCACAAAGCTCACAACGTAGGGAATTTCCGGCACCACGCGCTGGCGGTTGCTGTGGAACTTTGAGCGAAGCTTCCTTCTTCTTGTGCTTCTGACCCTCAAGATGCTCTCGATATGTCTGTGGTCCAGCGCAGCTGATTTTGCAGACATCGCAGTAATGAAGTTGCTGCGGCTTTGGTGGTTGCTTCGGGCGCATTGGCTTCATTCCACCACCACCGGCTCCAAATCCTTTTCGTCCATAGCCCTGCCAACCTCCAGTCTTCTGGTTGGTAGAATTGGTGTTTGCAGTCTGCTGGGCTACGTACATGGTCGCAGCGCTGTAGAGCGCTGCGTCGTAGCCGGAGTACGTGGTACTTGCCGTTTCTAGATAAAAGAAAATTCAAAATTTAAATATAGCTAACGGTATTAGTTCGATTTCTCGATGAAAAGAATTGAAAGTTAAATTACTTCATAAGTTTCTAAAAAATGTATACAAACCCCAAAAAGATTAAAAGTTTAGACACTTACCATATTTTATCCTAAAAGCTAGAGAAATCTAACAATTCTTAGAAACCTGACTGAATTTCTATGAGTCCAAAGAACAGGGGTAGGTAAGGTAAATTGAATTTGATATTTTAAAAGGCTGAAGAAGACGGAAGAGTTTTAAGTGAACCAAAATCAAGCTTACTATTTGTCGCCGTTGACGGAGCCGCGGCAGGAGTTGGTGGTGCAGTATATCCAGATGAGTATGTTGCACTCTGTGTGGGATTAGATTGTTGATAAGCTGTACTAGATGCCTGATAAGTTTTGGCTTGTCCGGTTGTTGTGGCTTGTCTAGGAGCGCCTGTGTAGGCACTTGTCGTACTATACGCAGGCTTTGCGGCCTGGTAATGAGTTTCTGTTGTTGTATAGGTCGCAGGTGCAGCTGCTGGTTGCTGATAGTAAGTTTTAGTAGCGTCGTAGGTTGCAGCTGGAGCAGCACGTCCGTAACCGTAGTCGTAGGTCTGTGCCACAGTACCTGGATTTGCTGTTAATAAACAAAATATTGTTTAACTCAATTTGAGGACAAATTCTACGTATCTAGATTCAATTTGAATTATAAACTTTGCCCTCCTGCATACTCGAATTACGAGCCTACTGAAATAAAATTAGAGCAAAGACAAACAAGTGATAAAGAAAGTAAAATCGATAAAAAATATATATAAAACAAGACATAAAATTCAGGTAGGCAATAAGATCGCACCTATAAAACGTTAAAACGCAGGTGGTAAATGTCAAGGCTCTAAGTTTAGATTGTGAAAGCTATAAAGTTAGTGACTTCTTCAATTTTTATGTTCTTTAAATTCTAAAAATGATACCATGGGAAAGAAAACTGATTACATGTAACTTTTGTTATGCTATCAAGAAATTTAGAACAAATTTTCCACGTGTTTGATATTTAACGTCTGACATGTAAAAACTACACGTAAAAATCAGAAACTACCAAATTAAAAAATTTCTCAGGTACAATGAAAATAGATTACAAGCACGTGGGGAATGAAGAAAACAGTATAAACCCAAGAGTAAATTACATAAAAGCAGGGACATCAAAACTGAAACACAGAAATTAATCGAAGGAGCAAGAGACCTGAGTGAAAATTAAAAAAAGGGAGGTAGACTCACCGGCGTAGGTTGTACCAGTGGCGGCTGCAGCAGCGGCCGCTTGATAAGTTTCGTAACCTGTGGCCGCAGCTGCTGCAGGTCGTTGAGTGTATGTAGCGGCTTGTGCCGCTGGCGTCACTGCGTATCCCGCTTGTCCTGTTTGATAGGCGGCCGCGCTCGTTGCCCTATGTAACATAAATTCGCTCTAGTTTTCGAAAATGTTCGTCTCTAGTTGATCGTGGCACCGCAAAGGGAAATCGGCATGAATAAAATCGAGCAATATAATTTACATTCGCCCTGGTCTGAGTTTACAATTCACTAACGTCGATGACTCTACGGACGCTCTACACACGTCGAGAAATGGCGGCCGAGCCGGCTAGGGCCTTCGAACACGTTAACAAAACCCTCGAGTGCAGAGAACGTTAGATCGCGACCAGCCCGTCGCGAATAACCTTGAGGCTTAACACTAGCTACTTAATAAAGAGTAAATTCAGACGATTTCGTACCCATATTGAGTTCCGCCGTGAGTAAATCCGAAATAATTGTTCTGCGCCATCCTTCCTTGCAGAGAATCCCGGAAAGAAGGACAATGGAGGAAGTCGTAGGGCGTGCCACGAATTCAACCTAATGGCAGTAATGGCGGCGCTGGGAGCAACGCGATTGGTTGTTTCGCTCGAACCGGGAGAAATGCGTGTTTGCGAGCCGCGCCACCACTGGTCACTTCCCCAAGAACCGTGAGCCGCTTTCCGAGCAACTACCTCCGCGCAAATCAACACACTTCGGACTATCGCACCAGACGCAAAAACTACATAGATTAAGACCCGAGCAAGCGGTTAAGCTCATGCGATAAAACGACAAGGACTTACTGCACCGCAATCCTTGGGTCCAGGGAATCTGGTAGTTTGTAGTTTGGCAGATTTTTCGACCTGGTGTGGGTTACTTGGTACCCCGAAACGTCCGGCGTGCGCAAGAAAATACTAGTTTGCCGGCGACGCGTGCGTGTAAAATCGGCAAGTCGCCAGCGCCTCTAGTGGCCAATTTCGTAATTTATGTCGTGGCGTCATCTTCCAAGATGGCCGCACTCTGAAGGATATAAAGAGTTTCATATTATTCATTATTTATAAAACATTGTATAGAATAAAAGCTGCCTTTATAAATTACTGATCGATACACAACAAAGGATTTCAATTAGCTGATTGTTCACATTTTTTAGTATAAACTTTCTTATCATTTTTTGCACTATATTAATTTTATTTCTATGTATTCTTTAATTATTAGTGAAACAATTCAATTTTTTAAAGTATTTTTTATTACTTATACTTTGTACAAGACTCTATAATTTAAACAAGTTTTACATTTTTATAGTTTTCTTTAAGGTATAATGATAATTCAAGTTTATTTAAAGCTAATGATTTTTTTAATACCACAGCTTCTTTTGGAGTCTAGTATGCAGCTATGCAGTATGCATTATATAAAAGGCCATTGACCTTTCTCTCTGTCGAGACTGTAGACGTTTCTATTGATTAAATGAAAAAGATTCATAAAGATGTCTCTATCTGAGGAAAGAATTGAAATGTTCTATTATGTAAAAATGATTATAATTTGCTTACTAATTAAATATGATATTTGTTTTTCGCAAAATTTATTTCAAAATAATGAAACATTCGGTCTAATAAAATCTCTGGTTTTATCATCTATTCATTTTAATAGAATAAGTAAAATGGTAGAAAAAATACAGAGTTGATGTTGAGTATTTAAACAATATAAATTAATAATTATTCAAATTCTGAAACTAATTTACGCTGCAAACAATATTAATAATTATTTTAAGTTTTGAATTTCCCGCCTTTTATAATTTTCATAGCAGCGTGCTCTTACGGTTAGAATTTGAACTTTAAAGAAAACTGTCGGTTTCTCTTCTTGACATATCGATAAATAACTGACTGACGCACACAAATGTCAAGTGTTCAAATAATTATTTATAGCCGCGCAAATCTCTTTTTCCCAATTTCCTAGTTATTAATTAATCCGAGAATGAAACCTCGGGTTTAACAAAAACGCGCGCTTATCTGAAAGTATAAAAAGCGCGCTGAGTGATTAAAATATCAGTAGAATTAGAAATGAGACATAACCTATGATATAAATATATATATGAAGAGGAGCAAGAG
Organism: Synergus magnus; assembly: GCA_032275165.1. NCBI lineage: Eukaryota > Metazoa > Arthropoda > Insecta > Hymenoptera > Cynipidae > Synergus > Synergus magnus. The sequence continues at coordinate 4,660,529 of JAUESH010000008.1, read as the reverse complement.
GAGTAATTAAACATTACAATTTTTGATAAGTATGCGGAGTATGCCTCACAACATTACTTCGAAATTAATTTTTCTTAGAAAAAGGCAAAGGGCTACGACTACTTCAACGAATTTATCGATATTTGGAGGACGAACATGACTTAGATTTTAAAGGTATGAACTTATTTATTATTTATATGAATTTGATATATACCAAACTCCAGAATTAGTCTTACATGTTCTTCAATCTTAAAATAACATTCCTAATTCCTTTATTTTTTTTTACAGCGCACATGAAGTCAATTTTATAAGGCACAAGACTGTTTTGTAGACGAATGTGAGGATTTTTAAACTGCACAAAGTCATGTCATCAGAACTAGTTAAGAAGATACATGCCAAGTATTTTCGAAGAATTCTACACTTGATGCCAAGCGATTGCGCATCAATGGACTCCACTAGACTAACATTTGCATTTTTCGCGATATCTGGAATAGATATTCTCGATTCTCTTAATGACTTTAGTAACGAGGAGAAACAGGATGCAATAGAATGGATATACAAATTACAAGTGACTGGAGCTGGACCCAAATCTGGATTTCAAGCATCCCCAACTCTTCCGAAAGATGCAATAAAATATCAATGTGGTCATTTGGCGATGACTTATACTGGGTTGGCTGCTCTCTTGATCCTCGGAGATGATTTGAGTAGAGTGGATAAAACATCAGTCGTCGAAGGAATAAAAGCTTGTCAGAATCCAGATGGATCTTTCACTGCTATGATCACTGGCTGTGAGAGCGATATGAGATTTCTCTATTGCGCCTGCTGCGTTTCCTATATTTTGCACGACTGGTCGGGAATTAACCTGCAGAAGGCGATTGACTACATTTTAAGGAGCATAGTAAGTTTTATCTTTATGTACTTGTTCATAATTCAGAATGCGTTCAATAATGAGTAAAAAAAAAAGGGAAATATATTAATCATAGTCTAACGAAATCCTAATTTTTTCTTTTCTTTCCCAGTCTTACGATGGAGCAATAGGTCAGGGTCCAGGTCTGGAGTCTCATGGAGGTTCTACTTTCTGCGCCATCGCCAGCCTTTTTTTAATGGACAAACTTGACGTTTTATCGGACAAGCAACTGAATAGATTAAGAAGGTGGTGCCTTATGAGACAAGATGGAGGCTTTCACGGCAGACCTGGAAAACCCTCCGACACTTGTTACAGTTTTTGGATCGGAGCTACCTTACAAATGTTAGGAGTTAGTCATTTGTCTGACTCGGAAGAAAATCGGGCATTCGTGTTGTCAACTCAAGACGAGATAGCGGGTGGATTTGCTAAATTTAGCTTGGGTCGTGCAGATCCTTTGCACACTTATTTAGGTGAGTTTACTCCTTATTTTTTGCTATTTTATATTATTAATATATTTAGTTCTTTTATTAGAGGCTACATATTAGGTATTTTGTTTAGAGTAGGACAAAATTTAAAAGAAAATTCTATCTTTACAGGTTTATGTGGCTTAAGCCTTTTAGGAGAGCCTAGTCTATGTGCCCTGAATGCTGCCCTCAATATCTCACAACGTGCTTATGCACATTTGCAAGAGATTCACAAAAAGTGGGAAAACGAGTGATCAACTACCAAATATTATGTACAATTCAAATTCAATTCTTTATTCGGCAAATCAAGGAAGGAAGGATGTTGATGAAAAGGATGATTATCACATTTGGAATTAGAACCTGGAAGACCCAATCTTGATAGGTTTGATCAATTAATATAATAGAAAAAAGATAAAAGCTGGAATATTATTTATTCCGACATTATCTGAAATGGAAATTTTTATTTCTTGTTTTTTTTTTTAGTAAAATTTTAATCAATTAAATTTAGGGATTCTATAGATTCGATATATCGATAAAAGTATGTTCTTTCCGAATCTATTTAAGTGGAAGTTATTTAAGGATTATCATTTTTAGATATGTTCTAAATTTTTTTTGGAATAAAGGGTTTTGACAACTAAGATTTTACTTATTTTTACTAAATATTTCCTCTTAAACCACATAAAAGCCTTCTTTCATTTTTTTTTAAACGAGCTTTAGTTTAAAACAGGTTAATTTCTGAATTACCTTGCATAAAATTGTTATAAAAACTTACCTGAAAGAAGTAGAGTGTAACCTCTATGAATATTAATAATAATTATTAAGCGTATTTTAATAATGCGACCGATTTTGTATTATGTAGTTAGTACTTATTATCTGATAAAATATTTTTTAAAGTATGAAATGAAAAGCTTCTGATTTAAAATAAGTTCTTTAATTTTAATAATTTCTTGTCAAAAAGTGCTTTCTATATTTGAATAACAAAAACCTAACTTACATTTCTAAAAATAATATTCCTTCAATAACAGTAATTTTCTGTTTGAGTACCCTCGTTTTTTTTCTGCTTTACAATGCGAGTCACGAGCGAACATTTAGATTGATGATTAGTATTCAGTTCCGGTTTTGGTCTCGATAAATTACCTGTCCAGGTTCGACACGGATTTCATAAACTTAGGAATTTTATCGAGTAGAGTCTTAATCTTATTTCATCCTGAGGCGATTTTTCTGGACGTTCTAGGAAACTCTTTAAACTCAGATCCGGTTTAAAGAATGAACTTACTTCTTGTCACTAATCACGAGAATAAATCAATCTCTTTTTTATGACCTTGGAAATGAATCATGCGATGCGAGTTCTGTCGTTGAGTTTCCACATCCTCGTACCTATAAAATTATTCACTTTCTAATTGATATCATATTAAGATCGATACAAATCCAGACATCTCAATGTCACGTGGTCAAATTTTGAATTCTTTGGGATCAAGGATTTGATCGACTTAAATTAGATCAATTTAATCGTGTTTTATTTTCACTCTTGTGTTTATAAACTATTAATTGATTGATTGATCGATGTTGATATATTGCCTTTTTATCCATTTTGACAATTAATTTCTTTCAATTATTTTGGAACTTTGGAAATCTTAAAATCCTTTTCTGCAATTATTTGCAAATATTACCTGCTTAAAAGTTTTGAATTAACTTTCAGACAAGATCTAAAGTTTATTCACCGAAATATAGTCAAATTGAAAATTTTGCTAATCACTAGAATTAATAATTTTGAAAAATTGAGGATTGGCGAATTGTGTAAAAGTTTTGCAAGGAGAAACTTTTTGATGAATCAGCTAAAAATTCATTGCAATAGAATTATTCTTGCTTTTCATCTTATGATGAAATATTTTATTAATGCTACAAATAGGGATTTTGAGTTTGATTGTTTTCAGCTCTTCTCTTCCCCCTTTTTTTTATAAATTATGTAGTATCTCAGTAAAATAAAGTAGCAGAATCGAAGTTCTTTTTTCCAATTTCCAAAGACTCGAGGATAGTAGTTTTTCTGTTAACCTTGGATTACAATAATGGTCAGTATTAAGGCTGATGGCGAATCCGTGCCGGGTACTCGAGGCTAGTCCAGATAATTACGTGACGCGTTATATATCAGGTACAAATTCGTAGAATGTTTCCTTTCGTAACTCGCAAAAACCATTTCCATTCCTCGACCGACCATGTCAAATCACTTGCAATCCATAAGTTATTATTTTCCCAAACTTTTTACCCTTCACTTGCATTGACTTTGATTTGACCTTGAAAATATAACGTCCTTCAAGGAGAAGGCCTTTCGATGTTCCGTGCCCCAGGTGATCTACACTGCTCACACTGACTTTATAAAGTCATCCGTTAATATCAAATTTAAATCAATCAAAACTTCAATCTAGAATTAGAAACTTAAAGTCTGCATTTGAGTCTGAATTTAAATTAGTATGCAAAATAGTTGTATTATATAGATGAAAAATAGTTCCTCGAATATCTAATTTAAAAAAATAATTCTCAACTTGGAAACATATTTACAAATTAAATATTACCAAAGTATTCAATTAATTCCTAAAGTAAAAGATGAAAAAAAGTGAGATATATAAAATTACCTGAGAGACTGAATTCATTTCAGAGTTAATTTTAGTACCTGAAGTATATATTGATATATATAGCTCATAATTAATTTTAACACCTCGATTATTTCAGTAAATTAGGTACTTGAAGTGGATTGCAAGCTAAACTCTGTCCGTTAAATTAATTACGTGAATGAAATAATGTACCTGAATGAAGTGAAACTGAAGTTCATTGAATTGAAATTTATTGAAATTCATTGAATGAAACCAAGTATCTGAATGGAATGAACTAAGGGGTACCTGAAATGAAATATAGTATCTAATATCGGTGTTACTTGAATGAAATAAAGAAGCATAGGCGTCTAAATTAAAATCAGGTACCTAAGGTACCTGAAGTGCATTTATGTACTCAAAAATCCAGAAAAAAAAATATGAAAAACATATGAGATAAAAACAAAGTGATTCAGTCTGAATTTAGTCAAAATGTTAAACACTGAATGTTTCTTTTGTATTACTTCCGGGATCAACGCACCTGTAACGCACGGCTGCCTATTTACAGGGGTTTTTTTGCACAGCTTGGGAAATGATGTTGTAATAGAACATAGAACTCAATTCATTTAAGGAATCTAAATAGAGTCACAATATTTCTTGCATGTGATCTTTGATTTCATTTGAATAAAATTAAAACTTTTTCTGAATTATTTTTTACTTTTTGTGAAATGTGATGCGATATTATTCGGGGAAAGCGATGACCTTCTAAGGCCACTTTATTCGGGTATAAAATAATTTGATTAGTAAATTACATTGGAATTAATTGAATTGGGGCCAAAAGTTTATTGCTCTGGATATTGTGCAATGAAAAAGACCTTCGATTTTATCGAATTCCTTTAGATCATCGGTGTCGCCAGACTGACCTTGAATTTCTAATACTGAAACAAAATATATGCAGAAACCTCAACTAGGTCGGTTAATGTAGGATGCAAAGAACCAGGATACCTTCAACTGAACTAAACGACACGTGTTTCCAGTGCCGTTTTAAAACCCAATAAACGATTCATTTGGATTAACTAAGCTGTCAACATGAATTTATTAATTAATAAGTACTGATATTTGAAAAAATTAAAAATCAAATTGAGTTATATAGGAATATGAAATATTATATTTCTAGCGATTCAAACTGTGTTTAATACCGAAAGATAAAAAAAAACTGAAAGCAGAAATGAAAACAGGTATTTTGTCAACTAAAAAAAAAATAATTAATTGCGAAACGCTTCTGGTTTCATGTTTCAGGCTACGAAAATTAATACAGTGTAATTTATATACGTGCAATGAGCACATAGACATAATAAGAATTTGTTACCTATAAACATAGAGCAATTAGTAATCGTGCGGAAAGACGTGTGTGGGGACAAGTAGATGTTCCTATGGACTTTCCTAACACGTCACGATGTAATTCCACTTTATGGAGTTACAAAACTCTACATAGAGTGTTCTTTAATGACACGTTAAGAATAATTTCAAAAAGAAACTGGAACTTTCATTTTTTATGACTCTAACATTGTTAAAAAAGTACCTATTCGGGAATTTAAAAAGGCTATAAAAATACTAATTCCATGTCTGCGCCGTAAAAAAAAATAATTCATAAACCGTAAGCAATAAAAAAACACCTGAGTTTTTTTATGTCTGAAGACGTCAGAAGATTGTAACGCATCAGATCCAAAGAATTTACATCTCCCAGATTCAAGATTCCGGATCCTGTTTTAGAGAAGGAGATCAGTAAAAAAATTCCTGGATGACTCATTTAATTTTATCAGTCGATAAACTGTTGAATAGGTTCTTGGGATGAAATGGATGCTACCTTTTACTACTGTTTTATAAATATCTGACTAGTGGTTCATTTTGAGTGTCTGAAATCGATTTCTGTAATCAGGTAATTTAAATAGTACCTGAGTATAGTACTGACAGCTGGTACCTGTAACTGGTATTTATTACCGGTTTCTGTAACTATAGTACATCTAACTAATATGTGTAAACAAATTTTACAGTAACTACTAGTATCAAGTAATACTAATATCAACTAATACTAACTAACAGTATCAACTAAGGCTGGTAAATAGTAGTACCTGCTAGTACTAGTAACCGATACCGTTAACTAATAACTGTACTGATACTGCCAGACAACTAGTACTCATTATTAATACCTGCAACTATAGTACCTGGTACTATATAAGTGTAACAAGAGTACTGCTACATAAATCCTTTGGTACCATGAGGTATCAAGGTAACGAGAGTAACAATAGTGTCACAGGATTTAATTGGTACCAGAGGTAGTAGAGATACCTGTGGTACCAAGCGGTATTAAAGGATACTAAAAATATCAATGGGTACCAGTGGTACCAAAGGATGCAAGTGGTGCCGAAGAATATCAAAGGATACCAATAGGTACCAGAGGTAGTAGAGGTACCAACTGATACCAATGGTTACCAAAGTTAGTGGAGGTACAGAAGGGTACCAAGGAATATTATTATTTATAATTATTATATTTTTATTATTACATTATAATCATCCCTTAATACCAAGCGGTATTAAGGGATACTTAAAATACCAATAGGTACCAGTGGTACCAAAGGATGCAAGTGGTACTGAAGGATACCAAAGGATACCAATCGGTACCAGAAGTAGTAGAGGTACCAACTGATACCAATGGGTACCAAAGGTAGTGGAGGTACAAATGGGTACCAAGCGATACCAAAAGGTATTCAGGTACCAGAAGTACCTGAGGAGCCGCAATACCTTGGATATCTGAAATTGATCTAAAAAAAAGGATAGTCGTCCTTAGGACATCAGCTCACGTTGACCTTGAGTCTTTAATGAAAGAACAATGGTCCCCTTGGCCAATGTATGCCGCAGACACGAAACTAGGCCTGTGCTGGTGACGTAGTCAGGGCGATTATGAAGCGGCGCGTTTGCAGGATTGAAACAAATAGGCCGGCGACTTTCACCGCGGCTCTGTTCAGCTCCACTCCTCACCACTCTTGGCCCAACAACTCCAGCTCAACTCAAAGTAGCAATGCCTCTCTTTTCAGGTGGGGGATCCTGCTCGCCAGACACGAGACATACCTCAGAAGCGGACGTGTGAATTCTTTTTCCTCAGTTTAACCCGCGCACATGTGATTGATCTCTCCTCGAGGAACCTCTCGTTCCCGGCTCCGCGATACCTTAAATTCGAGATGGGCCCTGGTCCATGGTGAAGCTTCAGCTCCTGGAAGCTGCGCGCGACCGCATGTGAAATGTTCGGGAACCTGCAGGAGCGAAACTGTGACAATGTTACACCGGACGTCTCGTTTCACCGAGCTGTTTCGTGTGTTGTGTGCCCTATGGATATCCTTCACCGTTGGAGTTGGTGAGTACCTGAATTTTCAAGTTTCAAAGAATTTTTTAATTTTCCAAGATGGGAATCAAGTGGGAATCAATACTTATAGAGAACGACAATTCAAAACGTATGTACCTGAATTATTCGAGATGTGAGGCGAACGAAGTATTGAAGGTAACTAAACTGATTAAAGAATCGATAGGTACTTGAATCCGACATAAGGAAAATGCATCAAGTACCTGAGACAACTAGAGTATATGAAGTACCTGCGGAAGATCGGGTATCAACATTATTCAGGTACCTAATTTATTTAGGTACCTAATACGCTATGAGTATATCATACACTCAAATTTTATTTCCAATCTAAGGTACCTAAATTATTTTTAAAATTAATTTAATAATTTTAAAATTATTTTTTAAATTAATAAAGTACCAGGAATACCTGAATCTTAGGGACCAGAATTATTTGTATGAAATTGCATTACGAAAGTACCTAAAGTGGCGATTTAAATATCAAATACTATTTTCGAGTTCTTTAAACTTCTTTTTATTGCCCTTGAACTTTAAATTCTCCAACTTATGAATTTTTATATTTTCATTCGTTTTAATATGCAAAAAGTCCCCTTAAAATCTTTTTAAATATATAATAATAGTCTTAATTCAGACAATATAATCCACTTTCATAAAAAAAATATTAAAAGATGTAAATTAAAATAATCCCACTAAATAATGCATTACATTTTCGATATCTTTATGCAATCTGCATGAAAGACAGATTATCTCTTACTAATAAAAATGTCTAATATTTTATTTTTTATTTACGTTTCTTCTCGTTACAATTTTATTTAATATGAACTTTATTCTAGCGCTTAAGATAATTAAAAGGAATAAAATGTCTCATTAAACTTCTTGTGTTGAAAATTATAATTTATTTTATCATTTACGTTTCTCACTAATGGGAATAAGCAACCAGAAATACATTTTATACAATTTTTAAACAAAAATTTAAGGGCATGTGATACTTTACCATAAGAGTAATTTAGTTTCCCTGACTTTACATTTGTATTATAAATATTTTTCAATAAAACTAGGCCATTTACTTCCATTTATACGAAACGGAGGTAAATGGCCTATTTTTAACAAAAAATATTTATTATTGCAAACGTAAAGTTGGCGAAACTAAATTTCTCTTACGATAAAGTATCACATCCCTAGCGAAAGCTTCTGATTGAAATTCATTCTGAACCAATCTGAAATTTTCATTCCGATCTAATCCGAAGGAAGTTTTCAATTCGAATTAATCCGAGGGCCATTCAAAATCAATCCGAACTTGTAATCCGAATGAATCCGGTTAATTCGAATTATTCCGAATTAATTCGAATTTTCAACCCGAATAAATCCGGTCAATCCGAATAAATCCGTATTTATCCGAATTGTTCGGAATCATTCGGATAGACCAGTTTCATTCGGATCCATTCGGATTGAAAGTTCTGACTGACCGGATTGAACGGATTCATTCGGATTGTTTCGGATTGACCCGAATAATTCGGATTAATTCTAATTGACCGGATTCACTCGGACTACAAGTTCGGATTGATTTTGAATGGGCCTCGGATTAATTCGGATTGAAAACTTCCTTCGGATTAGATCGGAATGAAACTATTTGATTGGGATACAAATCCCGGAATAATTCGGAAAATTTCGGATTGGTTCAGAATGAATTTCAATCCGAATCTTTCGCTAGGGATGCCCTTAACTGCATCATAAATTTAAAATGCGTTCAATTTTCAAGTTTGTTATTTTAAGATATTAAGAGATGTATTATTTTTAAAATTAGAGTCGAATGCATAATTTATTTTGAAGAAGACAAAGTGTTTTATGTGTTGAGCTAGTTTTTTTGTCGGCCAAGTTTAGAAAGAATATAATCGCTTATTTATGACTTGTCTAGTCGCACTACGTAAATTATAAATTCGAATTGAATGTATAGTCATTGTAATACTTTAATCGCAATTTATATAAAAAGGCTGTAAAGCTGCTTTGAAATTGTTAAATTGTAATCAGGTTATTAATGAAGATTTTTTGATTAGTTTCGTGTTAGATGTCTCTTAATTAATTTGAAATTTGACTATATATGCCATTGACCCTGAATAACCCACGCAAAAACCGGTCTCTCGACACTTTTTCAACACAAAAAATATCATTATTTATTCACGTCAACTATAAGTTTTGACTAAATTAAAAATGTTCCATTCGAATGATATAATACATAAATAAGATATAAAGAAATATAATTAGAGATGATTAGAGAGTATTTCAAGTGTCGAAAGTCTCATGATTAATCTAAATTAAATTAAATTAATTTAGACTAAAAAATTCTATTTAAGAGGAATTTAAATAATTATTAAGAACAGGTCTAACTTTCTCAGAGAGAAAATGTTAATTAAACGTTTAAATCCTCTCGTATTCTTAAATTTCTCACTTTCAGAGTGCAAAAAGTGAAGTTCTTTCGTTTATGGACAACTCGCACGTTTCTGGCAAAGAATGTTTGCTTGTTTGGTCGTTTCATTCGACGTGAGACGACTCACGTGAAGGTGATTATCACAAATAAAATCCACGCAAATCGCAATAATTTTTTTAAACATAGATAACAAAGCTATTGACAATATTAAAATATTGAACGAAGAGGAAGATTAGTTTATTCATAAGGTAAAATAAAAGAAAGATAAATCGTAATGTAAATGAAAATGATTAATTAAAAGATTGTTAAATTAGTCTTTAAAATAAGTGGCTAATACAATAAGTAAAAAATTAAGAAAGTTGCATCTGAGTAACAAAGATTAAAATATTCTCTTGAAGAATTCTCTTTTGATTTTAATGTCAAGAATAATTACTAGTGTTGTAGGTGTATGCATATACAATTATACATCCATAATCATGAGTTTATCTCGGATTGAGATTACCCATCTGCTCATTAAAAAAAGTTGAAGGTTGAAAGTGAGTTTTTAATTTACATCAGTTTACATCTGAGCCCCTCTTGCCTAAAATCACGATAAAATTTATACACTTTCCTCAACATTTCCACTTTTTTGGCCTTAAGTTCCAAATTTACATAAATCTTTAAAGTGTTTAAAATATCGTATAATCATTTTTATCACGAGCCTTCAATCTTCGATATTCTTTCGTCATTATTGCATAAATAAACAACACTTTATACAAATGCATATACATTTTATAGCGTCCCTTAAAATTTGTATTTAATTAATAAAAATTTGAAGGAAAATTAATTGGGATAGTTTATTGAATGTAGATTGCAAACATTTTTTAATGTATTACATTTTATTAGCAATAAATTATAAAGTAAGAGGAATCGTTATTTTGCAAGTTGATACGAAAGTTTTTAATTTATAAAAGATGTTTCGATTCGATGGAGAAAGTTTGTTTGGAGTGACGCAGGAATTGCGTGAGATCGATGAGTTTGATTGTCATTGAAGTCTTTAAGTATAGTTGCTTCTTGGGTTTCAATTGTTGCACACGTTACCGGAAGTGCAGATGGAAAAGTAAACTGGTGAAATATTTCTGAATTTTTGAGACATCATATTTGATAATACTTTTATATTTAGAAATTAATTTCCTGATCTGATGTTAAATTATCTTCATTTTCTGTATATTAAGTGATTCTTCTGTGAGCAATGAAAATAATTATTAATACAGTGTTAGGCAACCGCACTGCGAAGCACAAGTAACTAATCCTCGCATATTCCTTTGCTCACATGAGAAACATTGCGAGATGGCTTTGAATTTATATCTTTTCATTCCTTTATACCTTTGAAGATACGCACCATGCACTGGAATAATGATGACAGGAGAAGGGATGCCTCTGATTGCCTAACTTTTCATATTAATACTAATAACAATCTGAGAAACATGTGAAATTTCATTATCATTATCATTCCTTTCTTTTTTTTATTTTATTTATACGCATTATTTTTTTCATTGCGATACAAGTGATACGAGTCAACGCTCGCCGGACGCGACTTTCCTTGTCTTCGGTATTTCCTGTAATCCTGTAATCGAATTTATGATGTTAGGAAAAGTTAGCATCTGAACTAAATTTATGGTTTCTGGATGCAATGCGACCATTTAGAGACTAAGGTTACTGAAGAATAAGACGTTGATCGCGCAATAAAGTTTCATGTGGATTTCATTATCTCGGGAATACAATGTAAAATCAGTAGGTGATTCCGGAAGTCAGACGGATATGTAGAGGCGCAGATTAAATAGAAACCTGATTAATGAATGAATTATTTAAACTCTCTGTACTATCTTTTTTATTCTACATTTCTACTATTTTTTCCTCTTTTATCTTGAAATAAAGTTGAATAAGTTGTTTTGAATTAACAATCGAGTCGATAAATTTTATTCCCGCCGCGAGACCAATTCCGCAGTTTTTCATGCAGAAATTTATTCTCAGCTAAGAATCTCGAAATCATAATTAAAATCATAATCATAATCACTTTTGAATTTCGTTCCTAATTATGATTTCGGGTAATTAATATAAGAAAGTGAGTCGAGGTGAAACGTTTCTTAATTTTGTTGCAGGGGCTCTGCACGGCTATACAGAAAAGCAGAGGTATGACGGATGGTACAATAATTTGGCACACCCTGATTGGGGAACAGTTGGCAAGTATAAATTATATCATACTTTATTAATGAAATTATTTTTCAATTACAATATAGTAATTATATATCTTGATTTCATTTGTACAATATTTCATTAGTTATTTTCGTTTATTTCATTCATTTCTTTGGTGTGAGATCGAACATGAACCAATTAATTAATTATTTATTTATATTGAGTGATAAAACTGTAATTAATTACGCATCCCTCTGTAGATAGCAGGCTGATACGAAAAGTCCCAGCTGCTTATACTGATGGAGTTTATATGATGGCAGGCCAAGATAGGCCTTCGCCTCGGAAACTTAGCGATCTTTTCATGCAGGGAGATGATGGACTCCCGAATATCAAAAACAGAACTGCTCTTTTCGCTTTTTTTGGTAAATATGTCAATCAATTCATCATAAGTTCATCAATAAATTATTGATTTCGTATTTCCCACATTCAAGCGACAATTATTGAAATTTAAACTTTGTTATGTAATTTAATTAAGCTGAGTGTAAAAAATATAATTTTATTAATTGTTATGAGTGGATTTGAATACAAATTGTCCAATGGCCTTGAAAACATGCAATATTATTGCACTTGCCCCTTTGTGACCGAGTTGTTTAAGTTGGTGACTTACTTAATAGCGTTTTTTTTTTCTTTTTTACCCGTTTCAAGTGCACTGCTTTTTTTTCTCTTGTAACGGTGAGTAAATGGATTTTTTAGGGCAGCTGGTCACATCCGAGATAATCATGGCCAGCGAAAGCGGCTGCCCAATAGAATTCCATCGGATTGATGTCGAAAAATGCGATCCGGTTTTCGACAAAGACTGCCAAGGCAACAAATATATTCCGTTTCTTCGGGCGGACTACGATCGAAAAACTGGCCACAGCCCCAACAGCCCCCGAGAACAGGTAAAGAATTTATTATTTAAAAAGATCTTTATATTTTATTCATTAAATAACAGTTTATTTGGCTATCAACTGATTTTTTTACTCGTTTCTCAGCTTTTAATAATTTTTTATTATTGAAAATTCTGGAATTTATCACTGAAGTTCAGCAGTACCAAGCGCTGTTTATTTTTATTATTTATTTTATTATTTTTCTTTTTGTGTAAACTAAAGAACGTCATTTAAATTTTATTTTATTAAAACGACTTAAAAAATGGGACTGATGTTAAATTTATTGATTAATGAAAAGCAAATTTGGTTTCTTCGAACGTGACTTGTTCTTTCAATTCTAGCAACAGTGAATTGATCGATTTCTTTAATAATGTTTTTTCACACGTGGTAAATTTACATTGTAGTGTGAAGATTACAATCATTCAATTTGAAAGATCGAAATTCAGAATAAAAAAATTATTCTTGTAGAAAGTATTCACATGTCATTGAGATACCTTTTGCGAATGACTTTGATACCTATATTGATTAATAGTCTTCTGAAAGATTAATTGATTTTCACACAAAGGCCACATTTTTAATATAAAAGTATCGAAATAAAAAATCATTTTATTTTTTCTTATTAATAAATTTAGAGATGAAACCTAGGTAAAGAAACATCTTTGCTCTATATTTTTTCCTTTTTTCCGAAAAATATTCCGGTGTCCCTGAAAGAATGAGTAAACAGGATATTTAAAATAATATAAAGATGGATCAACTTTTGTGAAAAACAAGAGACAACCGGACTCTTTTACAATTAAATAAGAAGAATAAAAGAGGCGATTTAACATAGAAGGATAAAAATTGCTTAAAATGTTTAATTTTTATTCCTCTTACCGGATAACTGCGAAAAATGCGCGAAAATAGCTGTGAGTACGTGAGGTTTCAGATAAACAAAGTGACGAGTTGGATTGATGCCAGCTTCATTTATTCGAGCAGCGAAGCATGGGCCAATACGATGAGATCCTTCAAAAACGGAAGTTTCCTTATGGAGCCAAAGAGGAAATTTCCGGTTCGAAACACCATGAGGGCTCCACTTTTCAACCACCCAGCACCCAATGTCGTTCGAGTAAATAGTCCCGAGAGACTGTACTGTAAGCTTTTCGAAAATTCCATTTGTAATTTTACTTGCACTCAATAAATAATAATAATTGAATGAAAGTAATTAATTTTTGAAATTACAGTGCTCGGAGACCCCAGATCAAATCAGCATCCTCCTTTATTAGCCTTTGGAATAATTTTTTATCGCTGGCATAACGTGATTGCTGCCAGAGTTCAACATCAACACCCCGATTTATCTGACGAAGAAGTTTTCCAACGAACTCGTAGAATCGTTGTAGGAACTCTTCAGGTATTATTTTCATTATTAAATAACTCAGTTAAAAATTAGAAATCGCATTAAAAAATTTTTAAATGATCATTATAGAATTCCTTTATAATTTCTCTTCCGCATTGCGTTCCAAGCGTAAATGCTTTTTTAAATAACTTTTAAATAATACCTCGTTTAACAAAGTAACTAAACTAGTAATTTGTAACAATTACTGGAGAGTTTTGTGATTAATGACCAGAGGAGAATAAAAGTTTATAGATCTGTTACCATTATAGTTTCAAGTTTACTTCAACGCCTTGGCCTATCTTACATCTTTTCTATTAATATTTTTTTACATCTTTTACCTTTTTATTTTTTATTTGACTTTCAATGTCTTATTCTCAGTGACATAACTTTAAGAAAAATAAAAAGAACATGAAGAAGAGTCGTAAGAATCGTAAGAATGGAGGTCGTAGACTATGATTTGCGGTAGGATAATGATCGGTATACTGTATGGTATGCTAGTTTGCTGTCTAACGAGAGACTGAATCAGTGACACCAATTTCACTATGTTTCTTCTTTTATTCTTATTACAGAATATAATTATGTATGAGTACCTGCCAACTTTGTTGGGCGAGAAACTACCTCCCTATACAGGATATAAACCGGATTTGCATCCTGGGATCAGTCACATTTTTCAGAGTGCAGCTTTTCGATTTGGTCACACCTTGATTCCTCCAGGAATTTATCGTCGAGATGAGAAGTGTAATTACAGAATGACTCAAACGGGACAACCTGCCGTTAGGCTCTGTGGCACCTGGTGGGACTCCAGTGTAAGTGATTTTTAAATTGAATTTAAATTTAAATTTAAATTAAATTTAAATTTAAATTTAAAGTTAAAAATTTAAATTAAAAAAAAGGAAAATTCAGATCAGATCACCATTTATAGCACTTTAAGCAAAAAAATGTTCATTACTCATCTAGATTATTCATAAGTTTTGTCTTTGACCCATTTACTGAACATTTCGAGTGCAATCTTGTATGATATAATATAAGAGTAAATTTGGATGAGTAGCGAGTGATCGTAACTCGTTGTAAAATGCAAAAACCAAGGTAGAATTAAGTAAGCCAGCATGATAATAAATTATACAACAACCATAAGCACATAATACGTGTATTCTGGTATTTGTAAGCCAGGTTTTTCACACTAGGTTCTCGTACTATATAATAGAATATTATGAAAGTACGTGAACCCACTCCCACGTCTTTGATGAAGCCAGTAAGAACTTTACTGCTTCAATGCAGACATCATTTATTCCATTTTCGAAGGATAATTGATACTTACGTCACATTAAAAAATCATGCAATTGAAAACTGGGGTATTCGATCGAGAATATTGAATCTTACTGTATGGTAATTATCTCTGGAGTCGTAATTCAACTTATTTTAGAGTGTACGTTATACGTTTACGAAACAGTTACGAAATGTGGCTTACTTGATTTTATTATAGAATTTTAATTATTTGCTACTTTACTATTTTAAATATATATCTCAAGAAAATTATCTTATTCATCCAGTATCTTCTATAAGATCGTAATTTATCCATTTACATTTACAATAATTATGAAGTATAATTAATTCTTCCCTGCCTTTACATTTTATCAACAATTGTAAATGTCACTTCAAATGTTTTGTAATTCAAATAAGGAATTAAATTTTTCAAATGAATTTGTATTTCTAATTACATTGTATTCGCAAATACAGTAATAATAAACAATTCTCAATTTGTGAGTCACATAAAGTGACGTGATTTACTGTCTTACTTTTTATGGCAATTTAAAGTTAATGATAATTCTTCTAGGTGTGGAATAAAAAAATTGTTGCAATAAAAAGGCATAATGTGAAAACTGCAATTTGATTTGAGCTTCGAATTATTCCTTAATGATTTTAATTTAATTTTAATGTTTATTCTTTATTTATTATTATTTATTTCTTATAAAATATCTGCGAAATATTACAAGAAAAAAATTATTAGGAGATTAAAGATTAGTCATAATCTTTCTCCGCATTATGTCTTTTTATTTAGGAAATGCGAGTCAGGGTTCTTTCTCTCATTTCACATTAGTTACACAACATTCAGAAATGGAAATTTCAACACAGATTATTGTTAGATATATAATAAGTAATAATTTCTGAAAAGATTATGTCTTGCAATTTTTAAAATAATTTTAACAAGAAAATAACTCTTTTGCAGGAATTTTTTGTAAATAATACAATAGAAGAATTGATAATGGGAATGTCTTCACAAGTAGCAGAAAAGGAAGACAACCTTCTGAGCAACGATATTCGAAATAATCTTTTTGGACCTATGGAATTTTCAAGAAGGGATTTAGGGGCATTAAATATAATGAGAGGTCGCGATAATGGACTTCCTAATTATAATTTAGCCAGAACTTATTTCCAATTACCTCGAAGAAAAACTTGGAATGAAATCAATCCTGAGCTTTTTAATAAAAATCCGAGTCTGCTGAGAAATTTGATGGAAATACATGCGAATAATTTAAACAATATTGACATTTATGTGGGTGGGATGCTGGAGTCGAGAAATGGACCCGGGGAACTTTTCACAGCTGTCATCAGAGATCAATTTATTCGATTAAGAGACTCGGATCGATTTTGGTTCGAAAATGAGGAAAATGGGTGAGTTTCATCAATTATTTTTTATTATTTCTTATCTTTTTCCTTTATTTTATTTCCTATTGAACGAGTTCCAAATTCATCTTAATTTTATAATAAAAATGTAGAATGAAAATGAAAAAATTGACTCACCCGTTTAATTGTTATTAAAAAAGTTTTTGTCGCTATTATGATAAAAAAATCTCGTCACGGTTTTTCCCAGTCGTATACATTTTTATAACTATGTTGCACAATTTCTAAGGTCTTCAGTATTTCATTTCTTTAGTACAATACAAAAAATTTGACCTTCTCACGAAACATTTTCCTGAGGTCTTTTCTCACAGCCTATCAAGCCGTATTAAACTCACTAACTTCTTTCATATTTAAAACATTATTACCTACTTTTTAAAATAAGTAATTAATTAAAATTTTACAATAATTTCTTTTAGAATTTTCACGAAAAGTGAAATTGAGGATATCCGTCGTGTGACTTTGTGGGACGTGATTACGAACACGACAACCATCAGTCCAGATGCAATACAACGAAAAGTATTCATTTGGACAGATAAGGATCCGTGTCCACAGCCCTTCCAACTCAAGGCTTCAATGCTTGATTCCTGCGTGCCATTTCAACGTTACGACTACTTCGAGGTAAAATCACTTCAGAGACTTTTCCAATTTCTCTTATGTCTTGTTGGATTCTTCATTGCTTATGTAATGCAGGAAAATCTATTTGACGTTTCACCCAAGCGCTACGAGTTGTGAAAGCGGAAGGCAATTTTTATTAGAAACTCTGCACTTGATGAGCTCAATGAAACAAGAATTAAACCTTTTGATTGTATTCTTTATTACATTCTCATTTTATTTTAGAAGTTAGATTTTAGAATCGAAAACTAAATTGTGAAAAATAAATCCTTCTGGTACGTTTTAAAATAAGTGAAAGAATCCATATTTTCAAAATCCTTTTAAAAAATTAAGATAATATAACTGAAGAATTTTTTTTTTTTCAGGGAAGTGAATTAATTTATATTTATGCCTGCATTTTCCTCTGCCTGGTACCATTTTTGTGCGCCGCTGCAGGATACGGTCTAGTCAAATTGCAAAATAAGCGTAGAAGAAAATTGAAAATTCTTCAGGAAGCGCTTCGAAAACAGAAAGACGTAGGTCGACTTTACGTAGACAAAATGATCGTTAGAGAATGGTTGCACGCCAATCATCGGCGACTGGTAAAAGTGAAATTTGGACCGGAAGCTGCGCTGCATATCGTTGATAGGAAGGGCGAGAATCTGAGGACTTTGGATTTTACCAATGTCAACTCTATCAGTATTGAAGAATCTCAGGTTTATATATTATTCTGTACTTTTCAGTATCTTTTCATCCAATCAAAAAGCTAATTAACAATTTAAAATTATTTTACGTTTTACTATAAACTAGAGTCACTAGCAAATCATTAGAAAATCATTCAAGGAATTGGCTCAAGATCCACTTGTATTCAAAACCAGTTTTTCCTCCGCCAAACTAAGAAAAGCAGAAATTAAGAACAAAACAAAGCCTTTTTAGAAAGCCTAGAAGGGAAGACCCTGATAATTACACTTGCTACCAGAACTATCATCCACTAAACATAAAAATCAGTCACATTTGTCTGTGGAAAGTGGCTCATCTCTAAAGATCATTAATGATTTCAGGAAAGCGAAACTGGTCATCGCAAGGCACTGGTTCTGTTGCGAATACCTCGCGATTACGACCTCGTCCTTGAACTGGATTCCCTGAGCTCACGTAGAAAGTTCATTGCGAAATTGGAGACATTCCTATCTTCGTATAAGAAGCACTTTACGTTGACGCAGACGAATCGGGATATAATGCTAGCCAAAGCGGAAACCAAGGAGCGCCGACAGAAGAAGCTGGAACAGGTAGAGCTGAGAAGAAAATTTGCTCTATCATTGAACACTGATCACTGATCACTGATTACTGATCATTGATTATTATTGATTATTGATCAGTGATCGTCCTACTAAGTTTTAATTCTACTCGCGAGTATTTAGCCTTTCGCAATATTCCATCTATTATATCGAGAACTAGCCTATTCAGTCCTGAGGCTCAATGCTCATAGTTAATGAAACATCCATTACTCAATCTGTCAGCATGCAGCGCTTCTTTGTCCTTTTATGTTCACTATGAGTCGTTAGACTCACTTATCCAGATTAACAACGCTTAAGATTCGATTAGCACAAATTAATTGGTATTAATTTGTAATTTTCCGAATCCGTATTGAGTCGAGCTGTTTATTCCACTTAAGAGAATGGTTGTCTAGAAAAAAAGATACTAATTACTTGAGACACGATATAGTCTTTTTTTTTAAAGCTGCAGAGGAGAGTTCTGTTGTTGATTTTTTACCATTTTTATTTATTGATTGTTTCTTTTTTCGGGTTTTAATAGTTTTTCCGTGAAGCCTACGCCCTTACATTTGGTTTGAGGCCAGGGGAAAGACGTAGAAGATCTGAAGACAGTGATGGTGGTGAAGTTGTCACTGTTATGAGGACATCACTTTCAAAAAGTGAATTTGCAAGCGCCCTTGGCATGAAACCCGATGCTGTCTTTGTGAAAAAAATGTTCAGCATCGTCGACAAAGATGGAGATGGGCGAATTTCATTCCAGGTAAAAATAAATTTTTACTTTTTCCCAAGAGAGATAAATAAACAAACACATTAATAAATAAACATTTCAGGAATTTCTCGACACGGTTTTACTATTCTCGAGAGGCAAAACCGAAGACAAATTGCGAATAATTTTCGACATGTGCGATAAAGACAGCAACGGAGTCATCGACAAAGAAGAATTTTCAGAAATGTTGAGATCTTTAGTCGAAATTGCGCGAACCACGAGTCTATCTGATGACCACGTGACTGAATTAATCGACGGAATGTTCCAAGTGTGTAATTTAATTATTATTCGTACGTTGAATCTGATCATAAATAATAATTAAATGATGCTTAATTTTAATTTTAATTATTAAAAGGATGCTGGCTTGGAGAGAAAGGAGTATTTGACCTACAACGACTTTAAGTTGATGATGAAAGAATATAAAGGAGATTTTGTGGCAATTGGATTGGATTGTAAAGGAGCAAAACAAAATTTCCTGGACACATCGACAAATGTGGCTCGTATGACGAGTTTTAATCTTGATCAGCTTCCACCCGATGCCAGGAGAAGTTGGATGAGAAAACAATGGGATGCCATTTCCACTTTCCTAGAGGAAAATCGACAAAATATTTTCTACCTCTTCATTTTTTATGTCGTCACCATTGCTCTCTTCGTTGAAAGATTTATTCGTAAGTAAAAATTGTATTTTTCTATTTCAATCACTATTTTTTGAATTCAAAAATTAAATTAATTAATTTAAAAATTCATTTCTTTCAGATTATTCTTTCATGACAGAGCACACAGATTTGAGACACATTATGGGAGTCGGAATTGCCATAACGAGAGGATCAGCAGCTGCCTTGTCTTTCTGTTACAGTCTTCTTCTACTTACAATGTCGAGAAATCTTTTGACGAAGCTAAAAGAATTTTCGATCCAGCAATATATCCCCCTAGATTCTCACATTCAGTTCCACAAAATTGCTGCTTGTACAGCACTTTTTTTCTCGGTTTTACACACTGTAGGCCACATTGTAAATTTTTATCACGTTTCGACCCAGCCAATTGCTAATTTGCAGTGCCTCACGAGCGAAGTGAATTTTGCGAGTGATGCCCGACCCACGATTGCTTATTGGCTTTTCCAAACGGTCACAGGTAAATATTTAAGAAAAAATTAAATATATAATAAACGATCTTCTTGAATATAAAATTTTTTTTTTAAAGTAACGATATTGTAATTTGTAAAAACCGAAGTGAAAACTGTGAGTTCGTAAGTTGATAAGATCGATAAACTCAGATCAGAAAATAAATCAGAATAATAAAGTGCTCAGAAGTTTGTCTAAAGAAAATAAAACGCATTCCTCTCTGATTTGTCGCATTCCTAATTGAACTGCCCAGATAGAAGCAAGAAAAATTACGCAATGATCATTATCCAATAAATCACATAAAGCGCTAAATCAATTAAAGTCATAAAACAAAAATGTTAAATTGACTTTTATCTCACTCAATTTACAGAAAAAAAAACATTATTTAGAGTCAGTTAGATTAAAATTAATTCAGGAATAAATAAAGGTTTTATAAGAAGTAATCATCGCGTAATTAATTGTTAAATCAATTATTGAATTGAATAAATGAGATTGTTTTTTAATTGTTTCAGGTCTCACTGGAATTTTGCTGTTTGTCATCATGACAATAATTTTTGTCTTTGCTCATCCAAGGATTCGACAAAAAGCCTACAAATTCTTCTGGATGACTCACAGTCTTTATATTGTATTATATGCTTTGTGTTTAATTCACGGGCTTGCGAGATTGACTGGAGAGCCGAGATTTTGGATATTTTTCACTGGACCTGCCATCATTTATGCTTTGGATAAGGTGGGATTAAAGTTCGATTGATTGTAGTTTGAGTTTTGAATTTGGAAATTTAAAAATACAAAGATTGTTTTTCTTTCTTTAGGTCGTCAGTCTGAGAACAAAATACATGGCTCTCGACATAATTGAAACGGAACTCTTGCCATCAGATGTGCTAAAAATAAAATTCTACAGGCCCCCGAATTTGAAATACTTGTCAGGTCAGTGGGTGAGATTGGCTTGTACCCCAGTCAAATTGAGCGAGTTCCATTCATTCACCTTGACCTCGGCCCCACACGAAAATTTCCTGTCCTGCCATATTAAGGCCCAAGGTCCCTGGACCTGGAAATTGCGAAACTATTTCGATCCTTGCAATTATAATCCTGATGCAGAGCATCCAAAAATTAGGATCGAAGGTCCTTTTGGGGGAGGAAATCAGGATTGGTACAAGTTCGAAGTCGCTGTGATGGTCGGTGGGGGCATTGGGGTCACCCCTTATGCTTCCATGCTTAACGATCTTGTTTTTGGAACTTCTACCAATCGATATTCAGGAGTTGCCTGTAAAAAGGTATTTATAATATAATTAAAAAGTTAATTACAGTAAAACGGCTCAGGTTTTTGAAATTCAACATTTGTACTTTTACTTTATCTTTAGGTATACTTTTTATGGATTTGCCCCTCTCACAAACATTTCGAGTGGTTCATCGACGTCTTGAGAGATGTGGAGAGAAAGGATGTCACTGATGTACTTGAAATTCATATATTTATTACCCAATTTTTCCATAAGTTCGATTTAAGAACTACAATGTTGGTAAGTAATATTCCAATTTTAAAAATTCAATATATAAGCTTGAAAAACTCCCAAGTTTAAATTTCGAAAACAGACATATGTACTAAAAAATATCTAATTTTAAAATCTAACTTGAAATTTGAACTCTCTGGAAAGAAGAGTTGTCTTTCCTCAAGAGAATCTTTCTTTCTTTTTTTTCCTTCATATCACTTGCGCGTGATCTCCTTTTAAGGAAACTTATCTCGAAGAATCCTAACACGTCCGAGCAAATGTCGTTCTCAGCTCCTAGTGCCATAAATTTTCCAGCTTTACTCGAGAATTATTTTACGAGCAGCTCTAGAGTTTCTCGAGTCTACCTTATAAATCCAATCGTTAATTTTCTAATTCTCTAATTCAAACTTCTGTTGCAGTACATTTGCGAGAATCACTTCCAGAGGCTGTCCAAGAAAAGCATATTCACGGGATTAAAGGCGATTAATCACTTTGGTCGTCCTGACATGACGTCCTTCTTGAAATTTGTGCAAAAGAAGCATAGTTATGTGAGTAGTTTTTTCAGAGTTTATTAAATCGAATTAATAGACTCCAGATTTTTTTTTACTTTAAAAAGAGAATTAAATATGCAAATTAGAAGAATCTCCGTATCAGAATTTTTTAAGAAAGATGATTAATTGTGAGTAATAAATTGTTGCAGGTATTAAGTCATTTCTAATCTTCAGATTTGTCGAGAATTTAAATTTATACAAATGTAATATTTTTCATAATTCCAGGTTAGTAAAATTGGTGTCTTCAGCTGTGGACCTCGACCATTAACGAAAAGCGTAATGTCCGCCTGCGATGAAGTGAACAAAGGTCGACGATTGCCTTATTTCATTCATCACTTCGAGAACTTCGGCTAAAGTGCTAGACCACCATAGTTTTTTTTTTTTATTTAAAAAAAAATTATTTCTCCTAAAGTACGGTTTAAAGTTTTGTAAATAAACGTGAGAATGAGTGTGATCGAGCATATCTTATTTATGACATTTAGAGTCTATAAAAGACCTTAAGTTTTTTTGTGAGTAATATAAATATGATTAAATATTATTTAATTTTTGTGAGACGATAGAGCACTGCGAATTTGATTTAGCTCGAGTAGAATGACGTGCCGTGTAATTTAGCATCTCATAAGTTATTAAGATCATCAGCAATAAATCAAAGCATTTATGACATCTGAAAACTGCATTTCTTTATTTAATTTAAGTAAAAATTATATCTGTTGAAAGGTCCACATTTAAATGAGACCAAAATTTTATTCTTAAATTTTA
Source organism: Synergus magnus (assembly GCA_032275165.1). Lineage (NCBI taxonomy): Eukaryota > Metazoa > Arthropoda > Insecta > Hymenoptera > Cynipidae > Synergus > Synergus magnus. Next base: position 4,637,050 of record JAUESH010000008.1, on the reverse strand, counting down.
TTCAGCTCTTTAGTAATATTTAAACCACTTTATTCAAAAGTTTGGAAAGAGTATAACTTTGATTATTTTTGTAAGAGAACCATATGGCATTTATTTTTTTTTCTATTTACAAATATCTGAAGTTTTTGCTTACACAAAACTAATAAATAAAATTTACTTAAATAACTCTATTTTAGAAATATTAACTCGTGCTAACAACTCTTCTTTGAGCAGGGGGAAATGGATAAGACCAGTTCGTTTTACTCGGTTCTTCATTGATTTCGGAAGATTCATGTGACACGTAGCCACGATTTATCACACCTTGAGTATCATCTCGTTTCTCATGACTCAACTTCGATGATAATTGACTGAAAAATAAAAAATTATTATAAAAAATAAATTTGTTTATAGTGAATTAAAAAGAAAATGAGTTAAAGTAAACAAAAATGGATTTCAAACCTGATGAAACGATCACCAAAGGAGTCTTCTATCTTCGGTAATTTTCTTCGAATGTTTCTCGTATCGAAGCTTTCTTCTATGATAACATGTCTATCATATGGAGTATCATAATCGACTTCTAATATCGTCGAGAATTGATGCGGGAATATCATATCAATTGCTGTAATTACGATTCCAGCAAAAAGACACGTGATACCTGCAAAAAGCCAAATTGACTTAAAGCCTTTTTGTGAAAATAGAGTAAATTCTAGAATATAATCTTGAATACAGAAAGGAGCAACTTTCTGCCAGAATATTCTTAATTACTCCATCAAAGTTGTCGATAGAAAAGGAATACCGTTTCATTGAGAGAGAATGTGAAACTTGATTCTCAGTAACATGAGACATGGATGAACAGTGAAATTGTGAAAGTCTTTCCCATAACAAACACAGCTTCTCAGACTCCACCTGTTTCTGTGCATTGCAATCCAACTGTACTTTAAACTCGAAAACATCTTCTCACGAAAATTGATTGAAACTTATAGCATACATAAATTATAATTACTGAGAATTAAAAAGATATAAAAATTTGAGATCCTAGTTGTGTATTAAATAATAACATACCTAAGAATTGAAACAATCAGCACTTATCTAAAATCAGCATAGAAAGAAACAAATCTTTCTTTAAAATCTTTTATCTAAACACCTAGATCTACGTAAAACTATTATTTATCAATATATCATATCCCAAATGCATATTTTTAATCGAGTACAATGAAGTAATGAATTTTATCGCATGGAATCAAAATATTTATAAAAACTTCGTAGATCGATATTAACGCTTAAACGTAATAACGTGTGTGTATGCACATATGATTACGATGTTGTAATATTTGATTTTGCAAAGTGAATGAGTGAAACGGGAGTCGAAGCTTTACAATTACATAGTTAATGTCACGCGTTTCTATCCACTCTCGTAGTTAGAAAAATGCTTGACCAAATCCATATAAAATCGGTCAGTCTGATCAAAGTTATATAAAAAAAGATGTCAAACTCTAATATAATATTTTCTATCTAAAAAGTACTATTTTCTTCATGTCTTCACGAAATTATGACCATTTTATTATTTTTCATTAAAAATATATTTTAGTTAAAAGTATATTTTTGGAAAGAATTGAGCTGCCGGATCGAAGAAGGGCATATAAAGTTTTTTGGTCGCGCAAACAGATCCTGACAATGTAAAAACTACAAATTTAAAAATATTCTTTGACATTATGCAATCAAAGGAATTACTTGAAACAAATTTAAAAAAATGAAAGTTCAAAAAAAAATTTCAAAAGAAGTGAGAAGTCATTGCGCTCGGACCAAAAAATTTTATATGCCCTTCTATGATCCGGCAGCTCAATTAATACATATTTTTATATATAATTTATATTTTCAATTTCTTCAAAATATTTTTTTTTATCCAAACCAAAAATACGGCTCTTGTTTTTTGGATTCTGAAAGAGTACATCTGAAATTTAAATCATTTTATAATATCACTATTGTCAGATTGCCCGACTTCATATGGATCCGGTCACACACACACACACACATATATA
>JAUESH010000008.1:4595014-4610817 GCA_032275165.1 Synergus magnus | reverse complement strand
GGCAGTCTAAAAGCTTGACAAATTAACTCGTAAAAGTTTACCTATTAGGATTCAAGACGAGACTATTTTCCAGACAGTTAACCATTAAACAAAAACTGGTTTGATTGGACGATATAATTTGTAATTCGTTATGTAAGACCATGTCCAATTTGTTCACAAATTAGAGATATACATCTCCGTAAAAAGATCCAATTTAAAGTGTTTTTGTTTTAATTATAGTTTATTATTAAAAATTAAATTTATGTAAATATTTAGGGAAAAATTAGGGAAATTCCAAAATTAGGAAAGAACCGAAGTTGGGGAAGAACCAAAATTGGGGATCTATAATTGGGCGAGTAAAAAATAGAGGCCCACTGAAACAAAACTCAAAATTTCGAAAACTAGAAGTAGGAAGTTTCCAAAATTTGGCATCTATAGGAAGATGACAGTGGAGAAAGATCCTAGATTTAATTCCGACCAAAGGGAGGAAGATAATTAAAAAAAATTTTAAACAAACTTTTTTTAATTAAATTTAAAATTAGAAGAAAATTTTGAGAAGAGAAAGTAGAACGTAGGGGTTAGTAATACTAATTACCGCACACCTGGTTCACGTTCTGGTCTCGTTACTCATCCAAATTCGCCTGCTCTCGTGCATAAGACTAAATAGAACGCGGAAGGTCTGCCAAAATCTTTCACCGACAGCGAGTCTGTCAAAGGCAGCAGCCCTGTCAACTTGTATTATGACCGTGACTAATCTCCCCTTCAAAAGTACTCCGATTACATTCGATTTTAAATCAATTTTTTATCATTTCAGCATTTTTTTATTCAATTCATCCAACTGGAAAGCAAATCTCTTCTAAAATTAAATATATATCTTTATTTGAGGGCTAAGAGTCGTTATTTTGAAAACAATCCGCACGTTGTCAATAATTGCAATTGACTAGATTCTTGGAAAACAAACATTTTCTGAAGTTAGAATCTCAGTCGCAATTTCTTAGATTTTCTGAAAACGCCAGAATGATTCGATTGCGTCAATGCGTCTGAAGTATTGCCTTGCCAACTTATTAAGTTCCAAGTGATGAGAAACAGTCTTCAAAATACGAAACTCTCGTTTTGAATGAAGATAAAAATAGGAAATATTCTAAGAAATTTTCCAAACATAAAAATAAATATTTCGCCCCATCTATATTATCAAGCAAAGAACTTTTTAAAGAAATGTTAATCATTTTTTTATCATATTTTTTTATCTTTGAGCGAAATCATTATCATTCTTTAAAGGACTGATATTTAAATTGATCACACAACCATCTGGAGAATAAAAATAGCTTTTTTTAAATACAAACTTTTTAATTTAATTGTCAAGAGAAATTAGAGATGAGAGAGTCGCAATTTACATTGCGAAACGTTTTCGTCGAGTGCTACGAAATTAACAGAATTGAACCCTGTTTATTCTAAGTCGAGCCTATTTTAGAGCGAAGAAGTCTTTACTATTGGTAGCGCACCAATAATATAAAATATCTTGTAAATCTTTTCCACTTTGTTTAATTAGACTCATTTTTTTGCTGAATTAAATTAAGTTATTCTTTAATTAATTATTAATTCCGTTTTTTTACTTTTCAGGTGTCCCTGCACATCCAGAAAAATGTCGGAGGCACAAGGTAGAGAAAATTCTTTAAACTATATAGACATTGAATAACATTATAAAAATGAGTTGTTATGCTGAAAATGTTTGTCTTTTTATTTCAGACGTTCAGTCCACAGAAAGCAAAGATAGCAGCGATACTGAAAATTCAAGACCAAGAAGTGAAGTGGATGAAGATAAAAAATCTGATTATCATGACGGATCTGAAACACCAAAATCAGGTTTGATTAATTTTCCTCACTTTTTACATTTTAAATGGGAAATCTGGAACATTTGCCTAAAAAAAAAAGAAACAATTTAAAAAAAAATTATCAATAACAGTTGAGTAAGTTCAAAACTAAGTATTCAAAATTCGTGATTATTTTATTTTTCATTATTCCGGGTAAACTTGGTTCTAACATAAAATCTCAACCCTTTCCTGAATTTTCAACTGAATAAAATTTTCCTTCTCGTCGATTTCCTCCGTTTTTCTGGTCCGATCAATATCTTGTAAATAAACTAAACACGTGGAAAAATAAATGCAACGCAATTGCTAGGAACCAACAACAATATAAACTTGCTTCGTCAGGTCTCGTCGTCTTTAGAAATACGCATAGGACAAACGACCTAAAATAAATCTACAGAGAATCGCCGCATTTTAAATAAAACCGGGTTAGCGACTCGCGTAACAAAGCTCTTGGAAAATACCGCCATATGAAAGCTTCAAATTTCCACTTCCTTCTCAATCTAAACCATATTTATTACATATATCTAAAATTGATTCCCAATGCCTATAATTATTGTTAACTTCCTCTAAATTATCAGTACATACATTAAAATCTAAATTGGCCAGTTAATTTTTTTTTATTGAGCTGAACTTCTAGTATGGTATGCAATGAAGCAACGCCCACGGAGTAGTAAAGAAATTCTTTCCCGTGGTCTTTCAGAGAGCACGTCGACGCCAAAGAGCGACGAACCGGAAAAGAATGTTGGCAACGCCGACTCGGACGCGAAGCCCCCAACAAAGTCGACTCCGGAGATCCCAGAGCGACAGCCCCAGGAGCAACAAAGCAGGCCCGGTGAGTGCAATTTATTGCCAGTATTAGTAGAACGTCTGCGTTCGGCTCTGGAGCTCTCCTGCTCGAGTCGGAGTAGCGAGGACCAACTTCCCCTCGAGGACTCAGGCGTGGATTCCGAGGAAGACCTTCGAAACTGGGCGTCCGGTCTCGGCACTTCCATGGACCAAAGTGAGACAGTGACCAAACCCAAGCTAGACCTCAAATTCCTCGAAGAGCTGCTCCTCTCTGACATTCAGACTGCCCTGGCCCGTCTCCAGGACACCTTGAAGCGCGTCGACATAGGCGCACTCACCAAATACAACTCCACACTCGACCCCACAAACAAACTTCACCTCCTTCGTCTCATATCAAACCTCCTAGCCAAGTTGAAGATTCCAGAAGACGCCATCAAGTCTGAAAGATCCGATAACAAACCCCAAGTTCAAAGGAGAAACCGTTCCGAACGCCACACAATCGGGGTCTCAAGAGAGGAACTTGCCAGAGCCAGAAAGTGGCTCGAGGGACGAAACTTGAGTCCCAATTCTGGACAGCCTATCCCGGAATTCGATTTCAGGCTCAGCTTGCTTCAAAACCAACACAAGACCGAAGACGTCAAAGAGGATTCGGAGAAGATCCCTGAAAAGGTGGAGAAAGCCCCGGAGATGTTTGAGAAGATTTCAGAAGTCCAGGAGAAGATGGAGAAGTTTGATCAAGTTCATGAGAAGTACATGAAGGATGCGATCAATCAACAGCAGAGTCTTCAGAACAAGATCAGGGAACCCAAGGAGAATACCTATGATATGGATAGACTTTTGGACAACTCGCTAGAGGACTACAGATTAGACGACAACTACAATGAGCAGATCGCTCCACCATTTTATCAGCAGCCTTGTGCTCCCAAGTATAACAAATTCCTCGCGAAGAAGTCGAGGATAAAAAGAGCTAATACGATAGATATTCCGAATTATCTGAAACTCCAATCTGAAAGGAGTCATCAAAATGGGTGTATTTCTTTGAGAAGACCGATTGATATCAGTGATAAGGTGGTTTCGAATGGTGCCAATGTTATTCCCTCCTTTCAGCCCAAGACCGAAAATGATCGAAAGTTTCTGGCGCTTATTAACAAGAATAATGACACTGGACCACCCGTTACTTCAGTTCCCTTCAAGAACTTTGCCTACAGGCAAAATTCCGTAGCAGACAAGAACTGGAACAATCGGTTTTCTCATATCAAAACTGCTTTTGATAAACAGAGTCCTGACAAGTCACCGACTTCAGATAAAATAGAGAATTTTGAGAAATATTCAGAAGGGGATAAAAGGAAGTCTCTTGGCGACAGTGAAAACGTTGTTACTGGATCTTTGAGTTTATCTTATGGACCAGCGAAGAAGTCCAATGGATTTACTCACGCACCGACTTCACCTTTCCAGAAGATAGAAAAACCCCCAAAAACCGAGACGCCTGCTTTCCTTAAACCGGGATACATCCCCAAGGGTGGAAGCAATCTCCAAGCGAAGGTGAAGATGTTTGATCAGGAGCAGAATCAAAATCCTCCTCCACCTCCACCAATCAGAACCAAAGGCAAACTACTCAAAACTGCTGAAAATATCTTCAACAATATCAACCACGATGATAAAAGACCTGAAGGAGTCACTGAAAACGGTCATCTAAACTACCACTCCTTCTGTAAACAATTCGCCCCGAAGGGATCGAGTATCCTCAACAAACCTAGTCACTTAGAATTGGCTAAATCTAAATTCACCCTCAATGACGAGATCCAAGCCCAAACCAAGGAAATTAAGAAAATGCCCTTTGTATCGTGCCAGAATGGGCCCTTTCAGAAATCAAAACAAAAGCTTCTTAAGATACAGCAAGAGGAGAACTTCGAGCCCCAGAAATACCAAAAGCAGTATGATGTTTATCCAGTTAACGTAAATTCCCCACATATTCCCAATTGGAATTACAGACACGATCAAACCAAATCAGATCAGAAAAACCACCCAAGACATCGGTTTGAGAATCTAGAGGACAACAGAAGACGCGAGAGTTCTAGATTTAGCAAATTAATCAGCGAACCTGTACGCAGTTCTGTTGGAGTCCAGACAGGAACTCTACCTCATCAAGAACAGAAAACCAAATTTGAAGATCCAAGGACTCATGGAGAAACTAAACGAAGATCTAGTAATGTTTCTGTCCAGACTTCAGAGTTTAATGACAACGCTAAGAAGTCCACTTACGAAGGTAATAAGGACTTCAGGAATCATGGAGATCAATACGGCTATCCGAATTATGATCATTACACAGAAAGAAGAGGGTCTATGGAAATTCCTCGAGTTCCCTTAGATGCTAACCGAAAATTTGAGTCTTCCAGATTACCAATAGAGCATCCTAGAATTCCTCCAGAGCCACCCAGACTTGAACAAACCGGACCTCCAGTCCCCGAACGCACAAACTATGGAAACGTACTCCTCAGGAATTATAAAACCGACCAGACGCCTAGATCCAAAAGCTCCTACTACGACTACGATGAACCCCCAGCCTATGTTCCTCCAGTTCCAATCAGGAGCAACTCCATTGACAAGATACATCGCCTCTATCCCGAAGAAGAGCCCAAAGAAGAGGAATTTATACCAAACATGGAGCATATCCAAAACCAGGACATCAGTTCCGATGGAGTAGTCACTAGATACACTTGTGCAATAGCAACAGTTGCTTCAGTACCCGACAGCCCCGAGTCTTTCGACGAAGCCCCAAAACCTAAAATCCCTCCCTATCCTATCTTCAACGAAAAACAAGAAACCCCAAAGGTGGAACCACCGAGGCGTAAAGACTCCCAAGCGAGTTTTGAGGAGATCCAAAGACACAATTTACTGCAGCAAAATCTTATCAGAAGGATGCAGGAACAAAATGCTAAGAGCCCGACTAAGATCTCACAGGAAATACCAACTATTACATCAGTTCCAACAGTTCCAAAACGTGAGAGTCCTGCCTTCGGGGATCCAAGATCCCCAACTAGTCCCTCCTTCCTCTTTGGTAATAAAGCTACCTTAAGGCATGGTGCAGATTCTGGAGAAGGTCGAAGGACCCAGGAGAAGATCAGCATGTTTGAAGAGAGGAACAATCCACCAGTCAAGAGGCACTTTAGACCCCTGAATGTTCCTCGAGCTGACTTGGCACCACCAAGAATCAATGTGGTGAACCCTTCCAAGGTTCACAAGCCTATCTTTAAAAACGAAAGACCTCTTTTGAACAGCGTCAGTCCTGTCGATTCTAGCGATGAGTACCTCATGTCCTGTGCCAACAGGCCATCAAGAAATATTGTCCTCACGAAATCAGAGTCCTGGCATCAATTAGCGATGGCTAAAACCAATCTTACTGTCCCTCCGGCTAACTCCAGCTCGTTGATGAAGCCTCCAAAGCCAAAATCGCCTTCTTCTTTGAGACTCTCGAAGCAGTTCGAAGCTTCTTCTTCCTCGGATAATATAAAGAAGATGGAAGAGAGGATCCAGAGGTATTTCCAGGGTCCTGGGGGAGCTTCAGTGGAATCGAAAAGGGAGGTGAAGAGCAAGAGGACCTTGGCTTCGAAGAGAAATCCAAATAGCTTGATGAGGAGTCACACGATGCCTCATATTTATGATGATAATAAGATTTTTGATGAGAGCGCCGATGTTGAAAAGGCCTTTGACAGCCTTTTTAAGGAAACGACCCGAAACGACAATCGCTACTAAGAGTGCGATCGTCCTTTATTCGCGCTCATCAAAGCCTTACGTTTTTGTTTGATAAGTAACCAGTTAGTGCGTCTTTGCAAGAACTTTAAATTAACGAAAACTGCAGCGAGCAACGAATCGAATCCGCGCTGAGTTCTAGACGCTGTGATAGCCGAAAACCTATTTTTTATGTCGTGTCTGATGTGTGTTTCCGAAGCCATGGAGTAGAGATGGACGTTAGTAAACTCGAGGCAGCCTTGATAATCAGTGAGTTGTTTTGTCTCATTGCTTGGGATCATTTTATTTTTTACCTTAGAGATGCAACTTTACTACCACTAATGACAACTCACCCTCCCAATACCACTCTGGATGTAGGGTAGCTATTTAATTCTCCCAAGTTCAATCTGGTTATAACCAGCTAAAACTCATCTGGCCTAAAATCAGAAATTTTCATTGATTAGAGAAAAGATCTTCAGTTTTTTTCTAGTCAATCAGGTATTCCTTTGGATTTGGGAAAAATGAGATTTAAAAAGAGCTTTGGTACCAATGAATAGCTACCGGATTTAGAAATAATAACAGCTCGGGCTTTGAGACGGAGTACTAATATTTTTAAGGAAGTGATTCTGCGGGTTGAATCTCTTTTGAAAAAATGGTGCTCAATTAATTTTCATGCTAGTTCTTGAGAGAAGAAGCGCTTCAGTGTCTTGACTTTGGAATTATCTTGGAAACGTAATAAAAATGGTTCAGAAAATTATTTGTTGAAAACAATCAACTAATTTTGAGTATCACCTTCATTACCACACTTTTTTCATCAATCCTTTTTCCTTATCCAAGCTTTAATACTTTCTCGACCTCCACTTGCGTAACCTGTTTTTGAAAAATAAATATACATTATTTATATGAAATTGATCAGGAATTTATACACACAGGGTGTCAGAAGCTCAAGGATTTGAAGGAGGCAACTACGATTCTATATTAAAATTCGAATATGCGTAGTATGTACCTAATTTTAAACTCAAAATTTTGCATTTGTATTTTATCTTAAATTTTAGTAAAATAATATTAACTCTCGTCCTTTGATTAGAACCTTTTTTTAGTAAATTAATATTTAATAATAATTAAGTTTTGTGAAATTCTCTTAATTAGAATACAAAGAGTGATTAGATTAGAATTTGTTTGCAGGTCTAAGAGAATAAAAATTAGTACTAACACTATAATAAAAAAAAATTAAAATAACATATTAAATATAAGAAATAGTAATTTATTAAATTGAAATCACAAAATGGAAACAAATTATATCTAAACTTTGGATATAAATTGAATTAATCCTATATCTTTCGTAATCCTCCAAAAAGTAAGGATAAAAAATAAAGCGAATTAAGTTAAGTGGAATTCTGCACAACTCAGTCCTCAATTAAAAAATTTTCTGCATTCTCACAAAAACGCGAAACCCATTCGATTTGAAATATTTACTCAGCGAATCTGAGTAATGGTAGTAAAATGCTTCCTTGAAAAAATAAATAAGTGAATCCAATTAGCAAATCCTAATGATTTCGAATAAACCTCTTTAGCATGGATTGAATTAAAGTTTCTCTTTGATTATTATTTAAAGCCCATCTTCGAAACAAGCACCACACGGCACAGACCAGACATTCTAGATGAAATTCATATCTTAAATCTTAAATCCACTAAGAGCTTCTTTCGAAATTTCCAATCTGAATTAGCCAATTATTATATTATATAGTCTTAGTCCCCGCGATTAAAATTGAAACTAGTAAAATATAAAATTCAAATCCAACATTGTATTTATCAATTTAATTTTTAGTTTAGATTAAATATTTGTTTCAATTAGTTTAGAATTAATAGATTAAAACGACTTTCTGGAGATAGAAATTAAACTTAGTTGTAGCCAATAATTTTATCTGCTCTGGTTGTAGAGAAAGACTTCTAAAATATATTATATAGAAAGCAATTTTAGGTTTTTAGTGGCAAGTACAATATTTTTTCTAATTTGGGAAATATAAACTGACACACAAGAAACATATAGTGCTAATAAAACTACCATTAGTTAATTATTAGTATGAATCAGCTGAGCGTGTCTAATCGGTGCATGCGGATCCAGAGTTTTTTCCCTACTAAATCAGATTTTTATTCAATTAAATAGTTAATGAAGAAAATTATTTTCAGCACCAATAAAGAAGCCAATGTCACCTTTTGCGAAATTTCGCCAACTCGACCGACAAAATAGTGCACCATCTTCGCCAAGGTAGTATAAATTTGATTAAAATTATATAATTTCAAAATTAAATTGTTGAACGAATTATATGTATTGAATTCTATTATTTGAACAGCACTCCAAAAACTCCGGGAAAGGAGTTTCAGTTCAAGTTTACCGATCCCGTGGTGCAAAACAATGCAGTCCAGATAAAGGAACGACTGTTGGCGTGGTGCCGTGCCAAAACCAAAGAATACGAGGTAGCGTAAGTGCTTGACGTATTTTCAGAAAGTTATATTCACACATTCAACCAGTGCATTTTCATACAACTCCGAGCCACAAAGGCGTTGTTATAACTCTCGAAATAAATCCCTCCAACAAATCTTCCTAAATGTATCTCAAAGAGTTAAAGAATACCAAAAAACGAAAGAAGAAAAAAGATTCAAGATTCTTCAAGAGACTAATTCAAAGGTACAATCTTTTTTCAGAATGTCCAGCTGGATAATTTCTCGACAAGCTGGAGCAATGGATTAGCTTTCTGTGCACTGCTTCATCATTTTAAGCCAGAAGCTTTCGATTATCACAGCCTCCGCCCTGAAGATCGAAGAAAAAATTTCCAACTGGCATTTGAAAAAGCTGAGTAAGTATTTGGTTTTTAATCGTTTCAAGAGTCATTTTAAACAGAGATTTAAATTCAAGCCCAATATTCTAATTTAAATTTTGGTTTCTAGTGAAATCGCGGGAATCGCGCCGCTGTTGGACGTCGAGGACATGGTGATGATGCGCCGCCCGGATTGGAAATGTGTTTTTACTTACGTACAGTCGTTTTACCGCCGTTTTAAGGACGAAGATTAGGCGATCGGCGCACGTTGTTTTTATTATTATTATTGCACTCGTTTTTGTTATTATTGGAATTCAGCGCAGTACGTCGTAAGAAAAGACGCGACACGAGCTTATATTTTGTATTTCTGGCGTGATACTGTACTGCAAAGATATAATATATATGTTTATATATTTACAAGAACCCCCAAGCCTTTTGTATATACTTCAAAGCTCTAACCACTTTAACTATTTAGAATATTTAAAAACGAAATTACTTTAATTCTTTATAATTATAATCTTATTCTAACCGTTTGTAAATTATTTAACAAATTTTCAATATAAAAAATATTTTTTATTGCGAAATACACGAACGCATCAGGTGCACTGAGTTACTCTCAAAAATTGATTTGACTTAGTTTTTATTTATCTTAAGGCTTGTAATTAATCTAGATTTAGAAACTAGTTAAAACTAGTTTATGTGATCGAGAAGTCTAAGCTGTCGATCATTTCACGAATCACATAACCAGCATGAATCTGCTGACTGGTCGATTATTGAAATATTTCTATTTATATAAAATAAAATGATCTGTTTATGATTGTACAAAGAAACTGGGGTTTAAGTGATAAATGCTTAATTTTCAATGCTTAGAAGGCAATGCCACTTGCATCTTGGCACTGAATCGAAGCTTTGAGTAATTTGAGTCGTAAGTAATGAAAGAAAAACTTGCAAAAAATGTGTGTCATTTGCTACGAGTTGCAAGAAATCTGAAGAAATCTTAAAACACTGCATGACTCGAGGCAGTGGTTTCTACATAGACAAATTAGTCTTCAGCCTTTTTACATATTATTAATATTAATATTAAACACTAGGGTACTCAAGTTAAAATCCTGTGATGTCCTGAATCAAAGCCGACTGTCATCCAGCGAGTTGTTTATGTCTCCTTGATCGTCGCCAATCACCTCCTGAGAAAAAAACGAAATTATTATTAGAATATATTTTCGTAGCCGCGTATTTATTATATTTTAATTCAAGGAAATTCAAGGAAATTTTGATAATTTGGGTTCGAAAAGTACCTGTAAAACTTCCACGAGGGCTCTTGTCTCATTAAGCATCTCTCGGCAGAGGCGATACTCCTCCTCCATTTTTGCGAGACGCTCGGATAAATCTCTGTTCTCTTCTAGAGCATCTTCGAGAGCTATTCGCCTCCTTTCAGCCAAAACTTCCCAATAATTTTCACTTGGACCGGCTGAAAATGATTGTTAATTTAATTAATAAATGGTAAATAACGGAAAATAAATTTTACGTATTTAGAATTAATGAATAAGTATAGTTCTTAAGTAGGTATTGCAATTTTACCTTCGGAAGTTAAATCTTCGACTTCGATTTTGATTTTTCCTCCTCGAGCAGTTTGAATCGCTTTGTCCTTCGATGTGTTCTTCTTGCGTTTGGTTGTTTCATTTTTGGGTGTATCGCTTCTTAGTTTGGTGTTGTCGTTTCTCACCTTAGTGGACATCTCACTAAAAAAGAAATATAATTCAAATTAATATTGGTATTATAATTTCAATATATTCAGTAAAAGTTGAAGGTTGTTTGAGGTTTACTTACTCCTTAACTGCCTCTTTGACAGCCTCTTTCAGGGAGCCGCTGGATCTCAGAGTTCTTCCAGCTCCGACTAGATTTTCTTTATCGGTAGCTGCAGGCTGCAAAGTGTGTAAAGACTTCCTGACTTTATCCTGTAAATGATTTTTGGTAATGAAGCTTTTCTGCTTCGTTAATTAAATTTATATTTAGTATTTCAATCTCAGACATTAATTATTTTAAGTTTAAAACAGGAATTTTCTAACTTTTCTTCAACTATCTTACGTAGGTTGATTAACTAAATAAACCAGTCGTCTGATTATCAATAAAAGTCTTATAAAATTCATAAAATTATTTTTGTAGTATAGTAGTAAAATCTGTCAAATCTATTTAAAGGAATATTTCAGGATGAATTAATTCATAGCTTCTAAGAAGTAAACAAACTTAAGTATGAACCTAGAATACCAAGAAATTTATTATCTCATAAGCAAAACACGTTTCCAGGTCTTTTATTAGAAAATGAAGGACGACTCTCAACGGAAATTTTCAAAAGGAGAAAACCGTTAGGCATAACCTCAAGAGAGAAAAACATCTTAGATTCGACCCACTATACGTTAAGAATATGCCAGAAATGTATAAATTTCAGAGTAACATTAAAGAATCTATTTAATAACGATTAGTTGTGTAATAAAACAAGAAAAACTTCAAAATTCGGACAAATTAGAGGAATCTACTAACCTCTGCAGCTCCAGTTTTGGCGGCAGTTACTCGTGTTTCACCTCCAGTTTTCATGACTTAACTTCGAAAAATAAGCCACAGACTAAAGATGAAATCCTTTATTTGCACTCAAAATTCACGAGTGATTAAATATTATTCAGTTAGCGACCTAACTGAATTTTTTGTTAATAACTTGAATTAAACATTTATTTTTTGAAGAAAAACACGAACGACGTTCTTGCTCTTTGACGTTTCCGGAAGTAGAATGCGACATGGTGGACAAAATCGGAATTAAAGGTAAAGATCTGCGCAGTAATTCTTACGCAGGTTTTAAAAAATGGTGGGAAGCTCTTTAACTGTATTTTTTTATTAATAATAAATAATATAAGTTAAGAATCTGAAATTTGTAAATGAGTAAGCAAAAATATGACCAATAAGAATAAACTAAAACTGAAAGAGCGAACTTGTTAGAAAATGGAAAAGATTAAAAAGCTAAATAAATAGAAGCAAATAAAAAATGAAACTCAAAATAATACAGTGGATTTAAAATACTTTATTTCAAATAAATTACTTTCAATGTTTTCTATAAATAAAGTGAAATACCTCGAATATTTAAAACGGACGGACAATACATAGCATTATTTAAATTATCTCATCACTTCAAATTCTTCCACAATTCACATTAAAGATCAACAGCAGAACAACTAACAGCTGTTAAAGAGAAAAAATCTCTACTGATCCTGAATAAATAAAAAATACAATTAGCTACCTAATTTTCCTACCCAAAAAAAAATCCCAAATCGATTAATCTAATCATGTTAAAAGTGATGAGGTTCAAAAATTTTCCTAAAAACTTAAACTACCATAAAATTAAAAAACAGTAAAAAATGAGATTTCAAGAAATAAATCATTTTGTGTAGTTACATCACAGTTGAAGTATCTAAGCCATCAAAATCTTTAAACTCTCGGTTTATTGGACTTGGAACTCAAATCTAAACATTATGTGAGATTGGAAACTTAACAATACCAAATCTAATCTAAGTATTGTGACTGAGATTAGTTTCGAGTAAAATTTTAAATCTGACTTATGCTACTAGAAACTGTAGAGTGAGATTGAATTGAAGGGTTTCGTAGAACGGGAAGATTGCAGTTTACACAGTTTAGCCACAAATTTGCACACGTTGCATGATAATTGTTCTCATTGTGAGAAACTTTACCACTCGTTATGACTGTTAAGCACAGAGCACAAGTCACGTTGTCATTTTGATGCAATGGCCAAACTGGCAATTCTGTTACGATCTGAAATTAAAAAGGGAAATAATTAACTTGTAAATTTTGTTAAATAATAAATACAGAAATCACAATTACAGGAATATTGGTGTAAAATGGTTCCATCTCAGCCCAGATTTTATCGATTTCCATCAACAAATCATCAAATCCCATGATATTAATATCCATTTCCTTATGGGAAAAATTTACACGTCTACAAACCGCTGCGACTTCTGCCAAATCTACAAATAAATAAAGATATGTATACAATAGATGTAAATTACGAAATACTGCATATTTTATTTTTATAATTTAATTCAATTTTCAATGCTCACTGCAAAGAAAATTGTATCCTTGGGCAGTGGCTAGAACTTCACGCAGAACTGCTTCTGTGGAAATGTTGGAAAATATATTAGCTGCGACTTGAAGTAGTAAAACACAACTTTCCATGTATTGTTTCCATTCCCAGTAAATCGTCTAGAAAATATAGAATATTAATTTTCAGTTTCGTGGGCAGGCTTGTTTATCTTTTAGTCACATTTACAAAACTGCTAAACCTGGTGCATATTTTCCAGGGTCGACTCATCTTCCTGACTAGGGGAAAGAAAAGATTTAAGATCGAGACTAGGAACTGATCCGGATCGAGTCAAAACAGGTGCACTATTTCCTAATTCTATACTATTTACTGAGATGCAATCTTCCTTTTGAACTACTTTATCTGCAAAAATAAAAACACCATTACATTTTTTTAAATTAGAACAACTAACAACTAATTAAAGATTCATTAAAGATATTTTTTTACCCGTATCTAATTGTGCTTCGAATTTACTTCCGAGAAGTTGTTGATCCCTGAATTCCTCCATTCCAAGGGCGTCAAAGGCTTCGGAAATTTCTTGAACCAATGAAGTTTCTCTTTTAATCTCACTGCTCAGAAAATTATCCGCTATAAAGTCAAATTCAGAGACCAGATCCATATTTGTTTCTGTGCTTAAAGGTTCTAGATCTCGTGCAATTCTTGGTGGTTCTTCAGCAGAAACAAAGTCTCCAAAATCGTCTGCTGGGAGTGGATCCACTACTTCCAAATTTTTTTTGCTGAAAGTTGTAACTGGCTCTTCTACTAAAACGCGAAGTGCACTATACTTGTCTTCTGTTTGCTGTAAATTCATTAGATCTTGTGTGCTTTCTGCTTCTCTTGGTGTGGAAATCTACAAAAAATGATTGTGTATAGTTGTAATAATAATACCCTGAATAAGGTGATCTTCGTTAAAAATATCAACATAATAAATTCCTCCTCACCTTATTCAACACCAACGGTTTACTTAACCCTTGCACTTCATTTGCAGGAATTTTCTCCACTGCCTGAAATTCCTTCGAAGTAACTTCAATGCTTTTAGGAGGATCATTACGTATAATCGTATCCCTAAGAATCACGGTCTTCGATTGATTCTTCAAACTACACTTTGGAAATAATTCCGTCAATCGTTCTAAGTTTCCATCCCCCAAAGAATTTCTGTACCCCAAAGAATTCCCAGAATTCATTAAACTTCCTCCCTCCAATAACTGCATTTCTCTACTTCCTCCTAAATTCATTCCCGAATTTCTTCCTGCCATTCCCGATTGCACCTGACTTCCAACATCATTTATCTGTATTTCTCTTCCCAAATTAATTGCCGTATTTCTTCCTAAATTTCCCTGATTTCCTTGACTTCCTTGAATCGAATGTGATTGTGTTTTTAAACTCGTTTTCTTCAATTTCTCGACAGATTTTTTAACTCCTAAATTATGATTTGCGAGTCTGCTTCCAATCGCTGATCCTTGTTTTGAATCCCACATCGGAATTGTTGGGATCGTGGGAAGCGGAGCACTTTGGAAATCCGAAAAATCATCGCTGGAGTCATTCGATGAATGACTTTTTAATCCTTGACGAGACTCCACAGGAAAATTAATTCCAAAGCCACAGTTACTCGGAGAATTTTTAATTTCTGATCTCGTTTCGTCAATAGAATTAAATAAATTATCAGCACTCGATGAAGTCACAACTGAATTTGTTCTAATTCCAGATCTCGTATTGGAAAAAGAATTCGAGTTAGAAATAGAACTCGAGTTCAAACTTGTTGGAACGGAATTCGAACTTGGAATAAAGTTCGAGTACGAAAGAGAATTTGAAGGAGTTTCGAACCCAGAAAATATTTTTGAATCCTGCGGTTTTATTTCTTTTTTAACTGGAATAACGCTGTAAGTATCCAGCAACGCAATATTAAGATTAGGAACAGGTGGAATTCGAACAAGATGTAAAACTTCGAGACTATTAAAGGGATAAGAAGCTTGTGCAAGGGCCACTAAAGCTAAAACGATATATAATTCTTGTTCCGTTAATTGCCCAGCGTATTTTTGATTAGCGA
Source organism: Synergus magnus (assembly GCA_032275165.1). Lineage (NCBI taxonomy): Eukaryota > Metazoa > Arthropoda > Insecta > Hymenoptera > Cynipidae > Synergus > Synergus magnus. The sequence goes on along the minus strand of JAUESH010000008.1, from coordinate 4,595,448 downwards.
GACTCCAAATATAACCCAGAACTTCAGTGGATAATTGGCTAGTGAGTAAAAGCGGAAAAATTTTGTTAGTGTCGACTAGAACTTCACCGAGATTTGCTCCAGGTCGACTTTTTTCTTCACGGACTGCCTCCCAGATTTTTTTGTACAAGGGTGGTAGGATGTTGGAATTTGGCCATAGCCAACCTGGAAGTTGCGACATCCTTTTTTCACTTTGATTTTGCACTTTGTACATTGTAAAATTTGAGAAAGAGGCCCTGCTCCGATCAAGGGATTTTGAGGTTAGATCACTTATGAAAACTAGAACAAATCACGAAATCCCACATTTCACAGTAAAAAATTATTATTTTCGCAAGGGAGGTTGATATTTCGGATGTTTTCGTAGCATTGCAGAACTAATTAAGGTAATTAAAGACTCGCGAAAATGTTTTTTTTTT
>JAUESH010000008.1:4492588-4544703 GCA_032275165.1 Synergus magnus | reverse complement strand
CTCCCGAAATGTTGGCAGCCCTACTTTTACGCTTCTTTCGATACCTAACTTACGCTACTTTTCTTACGCTTTACGTACGTTAAGCCATCGGTGTAAGAAGGCTCAGTGAGGGGTTTTCTATGTATAATATGTAATTTACATACTTATGTAAATTACGTATTATACGTAAAAGATCCACGAGTTACGCAGAACTGAGCAAACCTGGACGCAAACCAACCATTTCCACGGTTTATAGCCCCTTGCTATTGACAACCAGTTTTACTTCTGTGAAAACCGTGAAACCACAAGCATTTAATTCAGGAATGAGAAGGAAAGAGGGTTACAGAACTTATAGAGAGAGACGAGAGACAGAGAGGAATTTTAAACACAAAAGTTTTCATTGTCAGTTTATCAGACTTATATTTTAGAATTATTCGTGTTTCACACCACGGATTTCAATGGATCAATCAATAATTCAGGAGGATTTGCCACGTGCATTGATTATTAGCAATGTGAATTGTAAAGCTGGTGAAATTGCAAAAAGTATGTTACAAATACATCAACTCTAACCTAAATATTTTTTGTTATTATATTATTTGATACAAAATTATGCGTGTTTCGCAAAGGGTAGGAATAATTTTTTTCATTTATTTTGATGATTTGTGTAATAATCTAATCTAAAACCTTTCCTTTGTATCTAAAACTCCAAACAATAAGAAACCATGTAAACTCAAGTTGTTTTTATTTTTATATATAAAAATGTCTCGTTTATATTATTAGCCGTTATTAGCCAATAGTATTCTTATTTACTGTATTGACTGTCATTATTTTCTATATTGATGAAAATTACTCAAAAATGAATGACTGAAATTACTTTTAATATTAACTAAACTCTTGTTTTTTTATAATTCACGATTTAGTATTTACTTTGATACAGACATGGGGGCAGAACTGTTATCCGAACAAGAAGGAATGGAGTATTATTTATGGAATATTGAGAACAAGTATTACACTGCCCGGGTTTTACTCTGTGCAACACAAAATCATCCATCTAATATTTCATACGAAAATGTAGAGGCGTTGATCATTTATCATGAACCACAATCAGTAAGTTACATAATAATTCAATGTTAATTAATCTCTTCATTTTAATGAGAAACGAATAAATTCCATATTTTATGTAGGAACACGCGTTAAATAACTTAGACACTTGGAAGTCTCTAATATCATCCCTTTCGGAAGTTGAAGTCCTTCTATTGGTCTGCAATTCTATCTGTGATATGAATGTTAAAGAAAGAGGTAAGAGATTAATATTTCTTATTATAATAATTCTAATTTAAATATTATCTTAATATGTGGAGATTTAATTACTATTATTAATTTTGCCCCATAAAACTGTAGTGGTAGAATGGTGCATGCAACAAAAGTTCGAATTGGTTGAATTGAAACAATCGGAAGCTCAGGAAATTTATGACTTTGAATCAGAGCGAAATGCGTTCGGAATTGAGCGAATCATTGAGGCTTTGCATTCACATACGTGGTCCAACATGGTATTAAAAGGTAGCAGAATTTGCATATCACATTTAGTTGATATAATTATTATTTACTGAAGGTACAGGAAAAATAAAAGTACTATAAATGTATATTTATTCGTTAGATCAACCTTCAAGAAAAGAACCAAGAGAGGAAATAAATCGAGTTGGAGAACAAATAGAAAATATTCGATTAGACGCTCAACCGGACGTTTCGGAGCGATTACAAATGGAAAGTGTATTTGGTTAGTATATTTTAGCAATTTTTGCAAGTATATTAAAGGGAAATATAAGTTTTAGTTACATCATCAAATGATGACCTCTATAAATATTACTGAGAAATTATTTAAATAGATGGAATCATGGACAGTGAAAATGTAGATTTTGGAGATCTCTTTGGACAATTAATGGCAATGAAGGAACATGCCGCTTCTTTGCCTACTAATCAAAGGAAAGTAGCAGCAGAACAATTGGTCACAGCTTTTTGGAAAGCCATGGGAGGCGATCCATCAGAAATCAGCGATTTGGAGTGATACATTAAATTTATAAATCAGCTAAGATTAAAGAGTGCATATTTTTAGCTGCATGAGTTTAGTCTGTACTAATTGTACATTTGCGTATAATCTTGATTTTGGATTTGAGTCGTAAGATGAAATGACGAACAAGTAATGTATCAAATTTTCGAATAAGCTATAGATAAGCATTTTTCTTTATACCTAATGAATTTTGTTTATTTTATTCGCATTGAATTGTAAATAGATCGACTTTCATTTTACAAATGCTGTATTACTTACTGAAATAGTATAATTTTTTTAATTTTCATTATCTTCGTTAACGTTTCGCATATATCTCTATAATGTAAAATAAAATAAGACACTGATATAAAGTTTAAGGTAGTTATAGGTTTATCAGTAATTAGAAAATTACTAATATAAAAACATAATCATGTGCAACATATGTGAAATAATAATTGTGAGATGACTATATTTTCTTAGTTTACTATTTCTTTTCTAATTAGATAGGTATTTCATTGATACTAATGGCCTAAAAAATTCATTTTAATAATTGTTTTCCAAAATTATTTTCTAAATTTTCTTCAGTAATCTTTTTAAATCTATATATGTAGCCAACTTGTCAGCGTCCTTTTCGTTCTTTTAAAAGCACGGAGTAGTAATAAGGAGACCCAACTTTATATGCATTTGTGCCGAAAAAGTGTGCCCTCAGTTTTATGGGTTTTATGTCAGAGGTTTGACACATGGTTTGACTGACAGTTTGAAAATCAGCCGGCTTTAGATTTTAAAATTAAACATTTTGTTTGTTTTTAATTAAAAATCAGTGAAAAGAATCTAAGTAGTTGTAGCAGAAAATAGGATCACACATTTTTTACGTACGATACGTAAAATACGTATTATACATATAAAACTTCAAGTTACGCATAACCGTGCAAGCGTGCAACCCTGCATTTGAGATCGAACTTCGAGGTTAGAAAAAAATTCCTAGGCGTGTGTGTGTGAACAAAAAGAAATTTAGATTGTGGTTTTGTAATTAACAAGATGACAGTGCTAAAAGCTTTTGATTGAAATTGGTTACGGCACTTACTATTCGAGAGATAAGTTGGGAGTGATAAAAGACGAGGTCATTGAGTATTTAAAGGTCATTGTTTATTTCAGTCGTAAGCTCGCTAATAAGCTCACACAGAGAAGTGACAGCTTGACAAAATGTCGCGTGGCATCAATACGTCAGAGACAAACACGAGTTCCAGCATTCGATGTTTTGTACCTTGAAAGACTTGTGCAACGAATTTTACAATGTCAGCTTTAAAATTAAGCATGCAGGACAAAAAAGATCTGGATAAGTTCACGAAATTTTTGGCTCTTAAAGCCGCACAAATTATCGTGCAATCCAGATCTGGTGAAAAAGTCAGCACAAAGTGTAAACCAAATTCGTCTGGAACAGATTGGGTACGATTTTTTTTACTTATTCACTATTTTTTGGAGTTTAGAATGTGGATTTTACTTTGTTTCCATTCAATGAAAAAGATTTTATTAGTTATTCCTATTTTTTAGAATTTACAGAGTGCATTTTAGGAGCAAAGTGCGCAACAATTTCTTTTAATTTTTTATTATAACTTATTTAGGAAAGAAAATGAAATAGCAAATAAAGATTTAATAGAAATACATTTATAATAATATGAATTTCGTTTTCTTTGCAGTTCAATTTAGCGATTCAAGATTTGCCAGAGGTGCAAGCGGAAGCAAAGAGAGTGATTTGCAATGACATTATTAGTTCAACGATACCTCTCTGTATTGAAATTTCACTCCGAACGGTTGAAGGGGACACCATGGTTCTCGAAACTTGGACACTCGGTGTTATGCCCGAACAATGTGATCCCACAGTCAGGGTGACTTATACAGTTTACAACAGAATGGGAATTTTACTTAAATCTTTACTCTCCGTTTCCAGAGTAACACCAGCTTATAAACTAAGTCGAAGGCAGGGTCCTGACTCTTATGTTATTTGCTATAGAATTTATATGGGGGAACCCCAACTGCATACTTTAGGTAAGAATAAAGAAAGTAAAATAAAATTTAATATTTAAAAGTCACCATTTAAAAGTAAATATAATTTATAAGAATACACTTGATACCTAGAATAATTTTATCTTAAATTCTTTCCAGGTGACAACTACAAGCGCGTGAGAGTTGGCCAATTATGTACACCTGTTGGCACAATTTATTTATCTGTATCCTATAGAACGAAAATGACGATTTCACCTACATATACCGGTCGAGACTCAATCATGCTCAAGAGTGATCACTTTCACTCCGATTTAAGTCCAAGACACGCTCGATATCAACAAGGGTAAGTTGCAAAAAATTTAAATGATTTATTTATATTTTCGGAAGAGAAATTAACTATATACATTTTTTTTGCAGTGATGAAATTTCGAAATCGCTGAGCGATACAATAAAAGTCGGTGCGTTCGTCGAAAATAAACAGATCGTCGTCAATGAGGAAGATTTGGTGATTCCTGACGTTCCATTCAGTTCGCTACTGACGCCTAGGCAAAATTCTTCACCACCTCCTTCAACTCCAACTCCAACGACAGATTCCACAACTTTAACGACAGGAACAACGACAGTTCCAGCTACTACAAAGGAAATAGACAGTAGTAATGGAAACAACGAAAAAGTGAACGATAATACATTGTCAAAGTGCAACTCACAAAATGGATCGAGGAGAAGCAGTTGTTCGATCACCAGTGCCAACGACGACTTCATTATGGTAGACCTGGTAATTCCTTACTTGCTAGACTTCATTTTCATCTTTCTTTTCACGCCAAATTTATTCAGATTGGTCACTAATCCGGGAATTTATTTCCAAGCTTTGAGAGGTCATCCTGATAAATTATTTAGAAAAAAAAACATTACTTATATTTAAACCTTCCACGCTTTTATTTTCTCTTAACTGCTTTTGATTGAAATTTCAGGGAGTCTTTCAGTTATCTTTCATTTCTAGAAGACACCCTAAAGTTTCAGAGCTAGTAAATATTTCCAGTTTAAATCATTCATAAATTTCATTTTTCAGAAAACGCCGTTTGCCGGGACGAATACGAACAGTGACCTGGGCGTCTTCTATAGAGAATGTCAAAGCGCACCTCAACTGCAAGCTTTTACGGAAGAGCTAACTTTAGCAGAACAAGTGGGCGACCTCACAAAACAGCTGGAAACATTTGAAACGAACATGCAACGTTACGAAGACCTTTTGTCATCTTTATATCAATCCGAAAACAACAACTGAGAATCGGAAGCGAGCAATTATTGTTTTGAAATTGCAATCAGTACTACCTCGCATTTCGAATGAAATGGCAATTTGTCATTTTTTCTGCGCTCTTTGCCTCATATTGAGCTTTTCAGTGAGAGATTCAATACCCTAAATCGAGGTAACGCTACTACATTTATAAAACAATTTTTTTTAACCAAAATTTTCAGAACTGGTTCAACAATTTAAAAAATTGTTTACTTTATTCAAATATGGATACTTTTTGTATATAGTCATGAACATTATCTGGAAGGGAGAAAATTTTAATCATTTATATTGCAAAGTCAAGAGAAATCCTATTTTTTTTACCTGAGTTACCCCGATTTATGATCTGAAACCGAGTCCTAGGTTATAATGATGCGATAATAAATCGCATGGTTTGATAACTAATAATTTATATCGCTAATACTGCAGAGATGAACAAGTTATAGAAATGACTGAGAAAAATTGTTACAGAACTTAGATTTTAGGCTAGATCAGTTGAATTAAATAATTTATTCCAAATTTGAAGCTCGCGAGACAGTTTTGCAGCGCCTCGTTAAGTTTCATGGTTGAAAGATAATTTCGAGTGAATGCAAATTGAGTTTTTAGAGTTTAGCTCAAACCTGAGCACAAAGAAATCTTATAATATAATTCTTTTGAAATTGAGCGATATTGAAAAATTGAAATGTATAAAAAAGAATTTACATTTTTTTTCTATATTTTTGGAAGACATTTTTTATGTTTTATTTTGTTTGAAGGAAGTTAAGGGCATGTGGTAATTACCATAAGAGCAAATTTAGTTTACCCAACTTTACGCTCGCAATAATAAATTTTTTTTGCTAAAACTAGGCCATTTACCTCCGTCTGTACGAAACGGAGGTAAATGGCCTAGTTTTGGCAAAAAATATTTATTATTGCGAGCGTGAAATTGGTGAAACTAAATTGCTTTTATGGGAAAGTATCACATGCCCTTAAAGTAAGTTGGAAATTAATTTCTGTAATTATTGTGGAGAATAGTATTTATACTTTTGATGGAGTGAATGCAATTACGTTGTCAAGTCAATTTGCCCATCTCTGATTTTGCCTGTAAAATCGTGTATATACATACTTGACGAATATTTGTGATTTCTTTATGTCTGCTACTGAAATATTAAATTATTGCTTGTCACTGTGCCTACACGTTATTGTAATATTGATAGATTAATATTAAATAATCGAACACTCTAATCGATTTGCTTATATTTTTCTAGACAATCAAGTGTTTTCTAAAGATATATTCAATTTTGGCATTTTTTCCTAGTTACAACATTCTCTTTCTTTTTAATTATATATTAGTGGCGCCGGAACGACACTTTTTTTTTTTTTTTGGGGGGGGGGCAAAAATGCTGAAATGACTAAGTTACATAGGTACAGTGCCCTGCATAAATGCCTTCCCCTGTGAAGTTAGGTGATAACTTGATTCCGCATTGAAAAACGTATAATCACCCAACTTCACAGGGGAAGGCATTTATGCAGGGCACTGTACATACATTCATATTTTGGAAGGGGGACATTGATTGCCCCCTCCCTGCAATTGGGGGAGGGGCAGCTGGCCCCCTGCCCCCTGATCCGGCGCCACTGTCAGAAATTATTGTACAAGTTAAATTTTTTATGCAAATAAAATCTTGAGTTTCAAATCGATTTATTTATTTCTGGAAAAACAGTTGAAATGAGAATGATTCCTTTTTTTTTTTTTATTTTATGAAAAAGAAAATAAACACGTATGTATTTCATTTTTAAAAAAACTTGAAAAATCCCTGGAAGTTTGCAACCCGTCTCGCTTGAGGGAAGAAAAACGATTAGAAAATGGAAAATAAATGTGAGTTCGCCATGTTTTCTTTCATCTAGATGACGAGATTCAAGATGACATTCGTTCAATGATCGCGTAGACAAATGTTTCCTATAGGTAAGATAATGAAGATAATCTGTCAGTTGCTAGAGTGGTTTTGAGACTGCTGTGAACTTGCAATCCTTGCAATTGGAAACTGACGCTATTTTTTAACTTAATTCTTAGACTTCTCAGTAAACATAATCGTGAAAACTTAACGATCGTTTTTTTAATTAAATCGAACAGAATTACCTGTAAAATCAAGTGCCTTGTGCCAGGTCTCGCGAGCATAGAATTTGCGATGCCGGTTGTAAGGAGCCTAACATAACCTATAAACTTGGATGTGTTACTTTTTTATTAGAGTTTTTTCCTACGAGAACCTTTATGATACATCTTTAAACCTACGAAAAAAATAAAAAGTAAGTATTATGCAGTGGCAAAAGTTCTTCGAGGCCGTCAACAATAAATTGAGAAATTCTCGAATGCCCTACGACATCAAGGCGAAGAAAAAATGCGAAAACGAAGTGATGTTATGCCTTTTGGCTGATCCGGATGTAAGGTAGGGTGTTTTTTTATTCATTGTTCACTGCCATTTCAATTTTTTTTTGCACTTTTCGTAAAATGGGGATAAAAAAATTTGATTTCTTTGATGTCGAAATCTGCGTTTCAGAGAATTTGATCGACGCATTTTGGCTTTGTTTTGATCCAATTAAATAATGCAAAAAGAAAAGAATGAGGGTTATTTGGGAAGTAATTTTGAAGGCTTGTTTTTTTTTTTTTGAAATTTAAAGTTTTTCAGGTGAAAAAGCGTTTAATTTTTATTAATATAGCTGACAAGGAAGCTCCGGGTACCGTACTTGTGCACCACTTCTTTTTTGTCTGCAAACAAAGGAATAGATTTTTAGTAAATTTTTTAGCCAGCGAATAAATTTTTCTATTTCTAGTCACTTTTTTTAAAATTTAACCCCTTTCGTTTTTACTGCTTCCACCACTTCAAAATAATGGATTTAAGGGCATGTGATACTTTACCATAAGAGCAATTTAGATTCATCAACTTTACGTTTGGAATAATAAATATTTTTCACTAAAACTAGGCCATTTACTTCCGTCGGTACAAAACGGAGGTTAATGGCCTATTTTTAGCAAAAAATATTTATTATTGTGAGCATAAAGTTGGCGAAACTAAATTTACTCATATGGTAATTACCACATGCCCTTAATAGGCAACTTTAAATTGAATACCTGACATACTCCGAAAAATAAACGTTAAAAAATGAATAAATTTACTAAATGCAATGAAAATAAATAAGAACTGAAGTAAATCTCTTCCTTGGTGGATAACAATATAGTTCTTTGAATACAGGAGGCTTATGTCCTTATGGTTAAACGAGCAGCACAAATCTAAAGAGGGTAAGTCTTTAGAAAAGACTAAACAACTACGAGAATTGGGAAACAAGGAATTTCAATCCAAAAATTACGCTGCAAGTATACATCTTTACACAAAAAGTTTACAATATGCACCAATGGGAAGCGAAGAATTGGCCATCGCTGTTGCTAATCGATCTGCTTCCCTCTTCTATCTCGAAAAATACGAAGTAAGAATTTAAAAAAATGAGAAAAAAATCGAATGAAGTAAACCTTTATTGAACACTATACAATTCTTCCTTTTAGGATTGCATTAAAGATATCGACTTAGCTGTAATGTGGGAATATCCAGAAAACTTGCGTTATAAGTTGCATTTGCGAGCAGCACAGTGTTTTTGGAAACTGAGGAAAAGAAAATCAATGGAGGAATCACTAATGAGGGTTGAGGACATTGTTAATAATTGCGAAGAAATTGCAGAAATAAAGAAAGGTGAGTTACTACTTAAATTAGAGTTAATTACACCTTGTATATGTATGCATTTGTTCAAATTTGAAAACCCCTAAATTTTTATAAGTAGATTTTTTGTTAGAGTTGAGACAAATGAATAAATCTCTAACTTGAAATCCATCATGAATCTTTCAGCAAGCATTAAGCAACAAGTAGCAAGTTTAATGGCCGCAGCCTCAAGCATAGAATACGAAGAAGAAAACGAAGCCTCAGATTCTATGTCAGGCAGCAAACCAGAACCAGCATTTGGAGTCAATCCAAATTTCCCCTATGCTTCGGCGGCTTTGGAAAAAAAGTGTGCGCCTGACAAGGGTCGTTTCATCGTAGCGAATAGAGATATACAGAAGGGTCAAATCCTTTTTGTAGAGAAGCCGTTCGCTTTCGTTTTGCTCGATCATGAGCAATCGACATCGCTTTGCGCTCACTGTTGTCGACCGCAAGGCGATGTACCCATTCCGTAAGTTAATTCTACCCCATGAATACCATTATACTATATCTAGAATTTTTAAATCTTCTATATTATAAAAACGTTTTGTTCTAGGTGTAAAATGTGCGTGGAGGCAATGTACTGCGATGTTAAATGCCAAGACGACGCTTGGACAACTTACCATCAATGGGAATGTCCAGGAAGTCGAATGGGGGTTTGGCAGCAAATCGGAATTGCGCACTTGGCAATGAAATTGCTTCTGAACTGCGCAACCACTCAGGATGCTGATAAATTTAACCATGTCCAGAGTCTGGTGACAAACATTGATAAACTCATGCCTGAGGATCTGATCGTCTATGGAATTGTAAATATTTCGTTAGAACCATTTTAGTTTTTAAAAAATCAATTTTTTTAAGTATTTTTGGTCTCTTATTCAAATGAATCTGTTAATTGCAGACAGCAACGATGTTAACTTTGTACCTCTACAAATATACCGACTTTTTTAAAATCGTTGACTTGAACGAGAGTTTCGTGCGCAAATTTCACGACAGCAGTTTGAGTTTTGAGTGTGATCTCACGACTGAAGATGGCAAAAGACTTTACATAAGTTCTCTGCTTTTGAGGCACATGTTGCAGTTGATCTGCAACGGACATGCAATCACAAGACTGAATTTGACTGCGTCCGATAAGGACAAAGTCGCCACAGAACACCAAGATCGAGTAGCAACCGGGATTTATCTCTCTGCTAGCATGATGAATCATGCATGCGAACCTAATATAATTAATAGGTACTTAAGATTAATAACTCAGAATCCAATAAACATTTATTTATATTTATTTATCTAGGTTTCTTAATTTTATTTGTGGTTTTTTCTTCCTTTTAGCTTCTGGGATCAATACCTTATCGTAAAAGCAACAAAGGACATTGCAGCAGGCGAGGAAGTTCTTAACTGTTATGGTTAGTATTTTGAGTATTTAGATTTTAGAAATTCTGCGAATTTTATGAAGAGTTCGATAAATGAGTTTACTCATCTGTAATTCATTTCTAGGACCACACTTTCGAAGAATGTCCAAGGACGATAGGCAGGAAACTTTAAAGAACCAGTACTGTTTTATATGCAAATGTGAGGCATGTACTAGTCCTGAACTGCGATATTTTTTGGTGAGTGGAATAATTCAAATTGGACTACCTTACATGATTATTGATTGCATTTTGATTTTTTTTTTTTTCATCAAATCCCACTGTTTATTTATCCTTTATTTCAGAGGTCATCAACCTTCTTAAAAAAAAGTACCCTTTAAATGACAATCGCGTACCCCATTCTATGCAGCTACGTTCAGATTGGAAATTAACCACAAATACATAAATATTACACGAGAAATGTTAAAAACAAACAAACGAAATTCAAAAGTCACCGCGGTATTCCCAGAGGTACAGTCATCGTCATATATGCCTTAACACATGTCTCTCACTCCCTCTCGTTTGTTTCAAATTTGAGAAAGTGAGATGCGAATATGAAAAATGTTAAGGCATATATGACGATGACTGTACGCGGTACCCCCTGCAGTTGTCGTGTATCCCAGGGGTACCGCGTACCACTGTTTGGAGAACTGCTTTATTTGTTTAATTACAGGAGCGATTCAGTGCTTTAAAATGTCCGGAGTGCACCGGAGCTTTGCACAATCTTCATAGTTATTCACTTCATTGTCTCGACTGTGGAGCAACTCCACTTGTTACTTACGGCCCCGATTTAAAGGAGGCTCAGGATCTTTTCGACGCCGCCCAGGGCTTCATAGACCACGAAAAAATCGACGAGGCCCTCGAGAAATTAAAGCAGTGCTTGTGTATCAGAAGAAATGTTCTCTACAAGCACCACGAAGACATCGCAGTGACTCTCGACTTGATAGGAAAAGTTTATGCGATTATGGGTCAGTTATTTTTTAAAGTAACTACTTTTATAATATTTAAAAAGTCTTCTTAAAATTAGTTTTATCACAATTAGTTTTGCTGATACTATTTTTACTCGTTTAATTAGTTTTAAGATCTTGAGGACAGTGTAGAAATCGTTTTTGATATCTCCTTTGAAGTGAGAAAAGTTTTGAGCAAAGAGAATATTCTTAATGACTTCTCGGCACTTTAATGGGTTAAGCTCTGCGAAAATACTTAGAAACTTGCGTAACTAATTACTTCAGGTCGATGGCTGGAGTCTATATCGTATCTGGAGCACAGTATAGCAGCAGTCGAGGAGAGATTTGGCCCCGACAGCATAGAACTTGCCAACGAGTTGAACAAAATTACGGACATCTGTATTCAGTACTTACGTGAAGAGACCAATACTAGCACCAAACAGTACAAGTAAGTTCTGGGTTTACAGATAGTGGTGGTTCTATTCTAATTTACGTCCCAAGAGAGTGGCAATTTGGCGTGAGCCACCCACCCAACCCATCCAGCCTTGTCAATGCGACGCGACGCTTTAACCGATATACGAGTTTCTGTAAATGATTTTCGAACTTGAAACTGTAATTGGAACTTTGGATATTTCGGCTGTATTTATTTTGGCAAAATAGGAGACATGGTATCTATGGATCCTATTCTTTGCATTCTAGACTTCTGTTTTCAATACTTGGAACAGTTTATGAGTTTGAAAATCATTTGTATTCAAAGTTCAGGGTGTCAACTGAACTGGACATCCCGGTAAATAACAAAAGCATGCGAGTTTGAACACATACGTCAGTTTTTTAAAGCTTGCCAATTTGGATTGATTATTTTTAAAAAATTGGTTTGGTATTAACAAAAAAATAGTGTCTGAATCGAATTTCTATCCAATTTTGAATTTCTACCAAAAATTCTACAAGTTTAGTAATAAATCTCTGAACATTAACCAAGAAAACTAGACTCATATCTTCAAAGTTTATATTCCTCGTATTTTTTTACAATCCTTCCTCATAAAACTTCCAAATAACAAACTTTACACTAGTTGTAAAGGAACTAAATTTTACTCCTTACTCACAATGATACCAATTAAAAAAAAAAAACTTTTTTCAAATTACAGGAATACATTGAAGAAGACGCGCAGGTTTCTTGATCGGGCGGAGCAGATCATGAACTTGAATTATGGTCCATGGAACGATAGTTGCCGGGAGATAATGGAAAAAAAGGAAAAGCTCTCGGTGCTGCTGAAGAACTTCAACGTCTGATTTGTTCGGTTCTCACAGGGTACGCACCATAAGCACTTTGACAGTAAAAAAAGAGGATCCCGCGAGTTTAATCAATTTATAAAGGCCGACGGGATCGCTCTTCGTTTTTATAGGAAGCATATATGTCTGTTTAATAGGTCGTCATTTTTGAACAGAAGGTTAGCCAGTAGGGCGGAGCCAAAAGAAAAAAAAATTCCAGAAGAAATTATAATAGTTGCAAAACTTTGCCTTTCGGCATTAGAATAACAATCCTGCTTTTTTAAATCGATTAATTTCTTCTGCTGCCTCTTTGATTTTTATTTTAAAATTTTGTGATTTATCAATATTTTTTTATTAATTTAAAAATGAGTTACATATTATTTTTTGACAGTTCCTGAAACACTATATTCTTTATTTTAGATTTGCCCATTTATTTAGCAGAATTTTAAGTGATTTTAGGAGAATTGAGGATATCTTCCAACTTCTCAAAAGCAACTATTAAAATTTAATCAGGAAAAATGATTTTTTTGCTCCACTCTAATTGCCAGTGTTACTCTTATATTTGTAGTAAAACATTTCAGACATTGTCTCGATTTGTTAGCGCTCTTCTTCTTCGACCTCTCGCTTTTTATCTTCTAAATTAATTACCAAATTAATTCTTATTTTTGACATCAGTACTTGATGTTTGGAATTACTTTAGAATTAATGAAAGGTGGATTTGTTCAGTAGGGTGTTCCTTATCCTTACCCTTATCCTTATCCTCATCATTTTCCTTTTCTTTATCCATATCCTTATCCTTACCCTTATTCCTTAATTTCGTAATATTATACGAAAAAAGAAATTTGGATAAATTTTTAATTCAATCGAAAAATATTTAAGTTTTCTTACATCTTTCCGAAATTTTCCATGCATTTTAAATGGGAAAAATTTTGCAAGACCTTACAAATTCTAAATTTCTCAATATATTGGGAATACCCTATTGTTCAGTTACGTTCCCTTTTTTTTTGTTTTTTTACATAATGTTGCAACAACGAGGCCTAAGTTTGACGTAACTTTATAATCTCAAAACGACTATCGATGATCGTTTTTCACGGTTTCCACGTCTTTTCACATATTTTTGAGTTTTTACTTAAGGAAAATTTTACCGTATTATTAGGTCGTATGTTCGGAAATGCGTTTAAGGTACTTTCAAAAAAACTGGGAGATCGGAGTCCCGTGATAATAACAATAATTTAAAAAGATGATATCGATCCTTTAGGATATTTTACACTTCTGAAACTTATTAAAGATTGTGTATAGAGTTAAAAGGCTGTCATAATAAAAAAAATACAAAGTGTAGGACCTACACTTTTATCTATAAAAAATGATTTGTACATTTGGCAAGAACGCAATGCCTAAGGCTAATAATTATTATCGAATGCATTAGATCACACACTTTCATCGACTATAACTTATTTATATCAGATTTCTGTATTTCATGCGTATTTTACACCTTGTATTTAAGGTGGAGTAACGGCGTTATTGGAATAAATTATTGTACCACGAAACTGCTTGTTAGATTAATTTTGCATCTTTTGAACTTTCTACTATCTTTCTGTTTTTTTTTAGAAGCAATTGTTGCCTTATTTTATATAGTACGAACGTTTCTCTTTGTCAGTTTATTTTCGCTTGAGTATTTGTTCTTTTTTATGTCTTATTGTTTTATTTTTATTTTCTTGAGAAGAAAGGTGGGAAAGACCTCGATAAGAATTCACGATATTGGCAATATCGAGTCTTCGTAGCACGGTGATATTGCGTGGCGACAAACTTTCCCGAAACCAATTCCGTACGAAAGGCTTGCTCTTTTATAGGCACAAATACGATCTGCTGCCACGCGTAGCTTGATGCAACAGCACGAAGTCACTTTCGACCCCTAGCTATCTATTTATTTCGTGCCCAACGTTCATGTTCACGTGAAACTGACGCAAATCGCATCTTACGAATTTCATAAATGGACCATTTAACGACTCGTGTCGAACCAGAATTGTTTAATTTTGTTGGAGAAAAAATATCTGATCGGAAAATTTCAATAGGAAAGCATGTGCAGAGGGACAAGCAATATTAGAAAAGGAAAGCTATTTTGCCAGTCGATTTTAAATGTAGTATTGATTATGCGAAAATTTCCTAATTGCGCGACAGAAATAAACATCATTCGATTCTGAAATATTACGAATTTGTGCAGTTCGCATAAACTTTGTGTTTCTAAATCTAAAAGTAGAGAAATAAAAAACCTCAGAGGAAATTACGCGTCATGTCTCGCGGTAAAGAGCACACATGAAGTTCTTGATTACTTGAAATGGTTACAAGTCCCGGTTCATAATTCGTTCTCTGTCCTGCACTCCTTTGCTCTGCATCTAGGCAGTCCAGAGGGATACGTATTAATTATCGCGACGATGTGGAGCCACAGTTCCTCGTTGAATTTGGATGGAGAGTACTCGCTGACTATATTCTCTTCTCTCCCATACTGTCTGTATTTCTCTAGAGATAAGGTTCGTCTAATAACGCAGTAACAGGAAATTCCTGTAGGACGTCTCTTTAATAATGCTTTACGTTTCGAGAAATAGTTCTGATTTAAACTCAGAAGAATAATATTCCTACCACAAGTACCATATACTTTGAATTCTCTGAATTAAAAAAGATCTAAAACAATATTCCATAATTATTAATTTCCTTAATAAAAAATCGTAAACTCTACTGCTACTACTACTACTACTACTACTACTACTACTACTACTACTACTACTACTACTACTACAGAAAATCGAGTTTTATTTTCTTCAATAAAAAAGTAATAATGCGAATATTAAGCGAATTTATTGAACGATTGAACCCATTAAATATTTTATTTCATCTCACATTTAATTACTTATTTTACAGCCTCGATATTTTTACATTTTTTCATCATTAATACTGAGTAGCGATTTGAAGGCTCATCGATATCTAGCTCTTCGAGGATTGCGATCAGAACTGGAGACGTTTGCAGATTATGACAGCGTTACTGATTGGTGTACTCAATAGCGAGATGGAAGAAAATGTTATAAAGAAGGATATAAATCGTGAAGTAGAAAACTGGTATCTTATATCTCCTAACGGACCAATTGTAAATGTCTTCGCTCCTGACGTCACGAATTGAGCGAGATAGGAAGACGTTCTCCTGGTTCAAAAGTATCCAATGAATATCCCAAGTGAAATGTTTGTAATATCAGTAAAAACGAGATTGGAATCGTTTTCCGACGCCAGAAGTAACTTTCGAGACCTTTATAGTTATAAACTACTGCCTTTGAGTACTCAGTAGAACCCCTTATAATTTTAGTGGACGATTCTGGTAAAAACTAGAACGGCAATCAAAGAGTGCACTTTTAGATCGGCTCTACCCCTGCCCTGCATTATTGTTATTCTCAGCTTACATCTCAAGGCATTTTAAAAACTAAGTTTTCTGGCCCCTTGTAAGATAAATTTAAAGTAAATTCAATTTTTATTAAAAGTGAGGTAAAAGCAAGAAGTAAAGTGAAAATATGGGTGTAAAAAAAGATCCAAAAAGGCCAATAGGTAGATTCACAGTGATGTATGTACCGTCGCGTCGACTTGAGGTCGCGTGGCGTGTGGGGCATTGCGCAATTTCAAAGTTTTATCAGCACGTAATCGCAAAACTTTTCGATTTAGTTGCGAACTACCGTCGTTCCACAAGCGGTTCTTACCTCGTAGAACAGCCACGCCACGTTTCTGACACAGAGTATACGTACTTGCTCGTGCGGCCCGCTTGTTTTTGAAAGAGGAAAGAGAAAAGAGAAGTATTTGCACCTTCAAGTCGGTACCTAATAAGAGCTGAGAGCTTCCTGAAGCGAATCGTGTACGACTCTTGTACTAGTTTCGACTTATTTACTTGAAACAAACCATAACTGATACTGAAAAGTTAATCTTCTTTCTTATAAACAATAAAACCTGAAGTATTATTTCGATATTTCAAGTCGGTTTTTAGGATTTGAAACGGGGTTTGCAAGTTTTGCGATCTCCCCGATCAAAGGAATCATTTTCTAAAATTCTTGAAATATTTTCTCAGGCTTTGCAATGCAAAAAATGTGGAATTGAAACTGAAACGTCTTAGCTTTTTAACAACAAGCTACAAGCTGAATTAAATTACATATCGAAATAAAATAAGAAATAGGTACATACTTTAAATTTACAGAAGACTCAACAAAGTACTCTTTCTTGCAGAAAACAGAGGAGCTTAAAGGGTGTCAGGAAAATCGTGAATTCCACAGCTAAGCTTTTACGGTCCCTTAAGTACGTCACTTACGAACTCACACGTATGCAAATGTGTAGGATAAGGGTAGCGTTCGAGTTTATACTTTAGGTGTTTCCGTGCATATACGTGCACAGGAGTAACGTTGTTTTCCCACGTGACGAATGGGTCCATTTGCAAATGGAGTTTGCCTGCGGCTGGAGAAAATGCGCTTCGATGCATTTTTAACGAGGCGCCACAGTACAATCCGCTTCAGTACACCAGCCTCCCTCTGCAGTACTACTTTTAGCTCAACAATACGCTTATACCTATCATCAGACAGAAAAGAAATGAACAAAAAAAGAAATAATAACACGAAAGTTTGGGCCAAAGTACAGGCTTGGAAACGGAAAAAACAAGTAGGTGTCATGCATTTTGCCAACTATTACTCGCTTGTAATGAGAGAAAAATTAGAGTACTCAACAGCACCTGGTGCTCATGTTTTTTTGCTTGCTTGTCTGCCAAATACTTTTTCAATGTATTCCTAATTTAGAAATTTTCATTTACATTTCCCTTGTAGTTTGCAGTAAAGGTTTTTTGGATTCAAAATATAATATTTTTTTAGTCAAAATTTTCTCAAATTACCATCGAATAGGACACATATATATATTTTAGGTACCTACATGCGATAGGTACTCCGAAGCCGAATGCTAAATTCCGCAGATAGATAAGAGAGGAAATTCAAACACGTATTTGCCATGCCACGGTTCAGATTACTGGATGCCTAGCGATTGATGGGAAATCTCGCTATTACACGTCTGATATCCTAATGAGATTGAAGATTAGGTTATCGAGCTCTCTCACATTATGTATATCCTAATTTTCTTTTGAATTCCTTCAGAGTCTCTCAAATTCCAATTAAACCCGAATACAAATCCAATATATTACAATATCCAAAGTAAAACAAAATTTAACTACTATTCAAGTTAGCCTTCCATTTAAAAAATACATTTTTATATTAACCGATTCCTTTAATTGAATTTAATCAGATCGACATTATTGAATATGATTAGATAAATCGGTTTCAATTATGATTCTATAATCGATCAACTGGTCCCAATTGGATCCAATTATTTTTTCGTAAAAACGTCAATCATTAGAAGTATTTTATGGCCCTAAAAATAGAAGATATCGCCTTCTCTCGAATAAAAAATTGTCAAAGAAAAAGACTCCTAAATTTTGTCTTGGACTAAAGTTGTCTCAAATAAGTTTCCGGACAGTTGAAGTAGGAAAAGGAGAATAGAGGGTTGAATCGTGCTTGCAAAGGAATGATCCTATACACGCGTGGCTTTATTTACACAAGAAGTACCTTATCTTTCGCGAAAGAGCATCGTTAAGATTCTCAGGGCGTATAGGTAGAAAGCATTCATCCGAAGCATTCTTCGAGGTACCATCGAAACGAAAAGGGAAAAGGAAGCTCCCTCATCGGTCAATACCATTAAGACATTATTCCAGCAGAATAAATTCCTTAAAAAATGAGTTGATATTGCTGCAAATTTGATGTTAAAAAGTAGCAGTAGTTGCTCTCGAAACTTTATTACGAACCCCGTAAATAACGAACGATACCTCACATTATACCCAATAACTCGCAACTTTCTTCAACTCTCTTTTTCTTATTTTCTTTATTTTTTTTTATCTTTTTACAGCTTATACCTAAACGTTCAAACTGAATTCAATATTTTTTTTTAGATTTATCTTCGAGTTTCTGAAGAAAGAAAATGTTTCTTTTTCTTCCGGAGGATTTAAAGAGTTATTATATTTCTTATTGCTACCTTCCCAAGGAGAATATTTCTTTATTTACTTTGGCTTAATCACGTGCCATGTGATAAGAAAAATTTTCTGTAAAGTTAGATTTATTATACTTTAGAAGAGACTTCTTTGAGTTTTGTAGTATTTTCTCGAACATTGTGCACTATTTGAAATGAAAAAGAAATAACGTTCTTTCTTAAATTATCAATAACATTTTCCAAATTCTCTTCCCATCCCCTTCTTCTGCCTCCGTTTTCAAACACCTTTTCTCACTCTCTATTCCCGCTATCTCTCTCACATCCCTTTTCTCAACTTTTTTTTTGATAAATAAATTAATACTATGTATTAACATCAGTTTTAAAATCTCATTTGCACATTTATTTTAACGTTGAATACAAATATTTCAAGTTTCAATCTAAGATACCAAGTGCCAGAAAGTGAATTTTTTTTTTATTTCATCTTTTTCCTTTTTTGATTATATATATTCTTTTTTTATTCGTCTTGCCCCTTTCTTAGTTCTTTTTTCACTGTTTTTGGTTTTGCTTTTGCAGTTTTTTCATCTGCAATGGCCTTTTGGCATTCCTCGTTAGAAATACATTTGCCAGAATAATCGTCTACTATGTAACCTGGATTACATACACATCTAGTCGAACACACCTGTTAAAATAAAAAATTATTATAAATTAGTGATAGTGATATAATCATATAAGATTGGATATAATATTTAAAAAAAGAATGATTATTACAGGATGTTGGAAATCAAAACTGTCAAACAAGACAGATAGCTGACTTGCCAATCCTGCATGTCGGTTGACATGGTACACAAAAACGCTTTATATACCACTTGGTCCACAATGAGTAAATAGCTGATAAGCTATATTTAAAATTGAATAAAAATGATTTAGGTAAAAAGTAAAAAGTTAATTATAATTAATTTTAAGGCGAGCATTATGTAATTGAATTAGGAACTTACCTGCACTCTTTGCGGTTAATGCAATCGATATGAAAAGTAAAACAGTAAAAATGGGAGGCATTTTATTAACTGTTCGAAATTACAAATCAAACCGACACGTCGTCTTGAATTGGAATTTGTTTTTATATTCCACTTCATTATTTTGGCGGCCTTAATTTTGTTTTTAATTTACTTTGCATTGACGCGGTTTATTATTGTTTGTAGAAAGACAGTCTTCTTCTTGAGCAATGATGGATCTTTGAATTTTCGATTAGATGATATTTATTAGTTAGCTTTTCCGCAATATATATTCCATTTGGCAAAGTTCAACCAAGATTACATGAGTGGCTGACCACATTGGCCCTGATCACTTAATACTGGGCTGACCATATTTACGTTTATCTACTTTTTTTCAATTTCTAAATATATATACAATAATTATATAATTAAAATAAGAATCAAATTAATATAAAACAAGTAGATCGAATTTTTACATTCTCATCATCAAACAGGAAGGTATTGGTTTTGTGTGAAAAATGACTTTCACTTATGTTGTCGTCGTCGTCGTCGTTGTCGTTGTCGTTGTCGTCGTTGTCGTTGTCGTTGTCGTGGTCGTTGTTGTTGTCGTAGTATTACACTGTGTCCACCATATCTTCAGAATGACCCGCCGGATTGCACTTTGGTACTCTTTTTTAGGGACTTTTCAAAAGAATCCTCTCCGTTACCCAGTCATTTTTGAACAACGGTTCTGGTTTTATCCATCAAGTTCTACAAATTTTATTTCGAAATTGTTTTAAACGGACATGTACTTATCGTTTTATTGATAAGAAACGTTATTAAATAGCAAAAAATATAAGTTTACGACCTCGTGATGCGAAATACGAAAATGAAGAAAGAATTATTTTTAGTCAAATATGAACGCGTTTCAGGCATCATAATAAGCAGAATTTGCAGAGCAACTAATTCGGAGGATCCTGGTTTCAAAAGCAGAGTTCAACACTTCATCTATTCCTCCATCTATTTAGTGAAATTAATCTTGTACTCTGAACTCGAGTGTGTATTGTGTGTACCTTAAAGCAAGGAGCATTCAATAGCTACGTTTATGTTCGCGGGTTACGTGAGTAGAATAAAATCTACAAACACTATCACTGAATTTATATTTGACGCCGTACAATCTCGTCTTTGTAGCTACGTGAAAGGTAAGAGAATTAAGCTCGATTATATTTTCTCGTATTTGCAATGGAACCTTCTTGCCTGATTCCTGCATGAATTCTCGGCACGTTGAATTAGTTTTGCGAATTCCATTTACGTTTGCTATTCCGCAGGAGGTTTTGAAAAGGTTTCGAAAATAAGAAATTTAATAAATGAATCTCAAAATTAAATTAGTGTAATATTTATAATTACAATTATATATATATAGGTATGTAGTTTTAAAGTTTTATATATTTAAGGTTCATTCTTTATTGTGCACTTAGTATTGATAATTATTGAAATTGAACCAGCAATTTCATATTCCACTTCATTATCTTGGCGGCCTTCATTTTGTCTTTAATTTACTTTGCATTGACGCGGTTTATTATTGTTTGTAGAAAGACAGTCTTCTTCTTGAGCAATAGGTTATTTTAAATATTACACCAGAATTCACCTAAAATTAGCAGACTCACACAGTAATATTTGTAACCAGATGTTTTATTCTCTGTAGGTGCCATTTTTTCAAAACACGTTTTATGGCTTTGTTTAAACAACTTAAAAATATTTTTTTTTCTTGAAAAGTCTTCTGTTAGTTTTTATGCTATTCGAAATGAAGCATAGAAAACAATAAAAACAAAAAAAAATTTCGATGAACTTACACGGTTTTGAACGCAGTTTTTAATTTTCAGAATTCGATTTTTGAGGATTTTTCTCTCCTGAAAAATTTTTCCCGATGGACCTTCGTGTTTATTTTACCGTGACATCCTTATTTCGTGGTCCGACATGAAGCTTTCAAAATGTTGTTATTTAACTGACTAATAAATATCATCTAGTCGAAAATTCAAAGTTCCATCATATTTAGTCAGTTAGATAATCGGGAACTTGAGTATATAAGGAATTAAGAAAAAGATTTTTTGAATATTTGATGACATCTGCGGGAATGAAAGGAAATGTCTTGGTCGCTGAAAAATACTTTAAATAAAATTACAGGATTCCGCCTCTTCTCTTATCGTTTGATCAATCTTCGTTTGCTTTCGATGCTGAAAAGAAAGCGCGAAAATAGAGGAATATATAGCTCTTGCCACAGTTACTGGAAGATTTACCTTTGCAACATTATTCCTGTTGCTATCACGGTTCCATTAACCTCGTGTACAGCCTGCAGAAATACCGTAGAGAGCATTATTGGAAGCCGTTTGCTCTTTCAGGAATTCCATGAATGGGAATCGCATCTATTGGAATACTTTTCGTTATCAGCAATCTTGTTAACAAACATTTACATACATTCCTAGAATCTCTGACCAATATCAACTCGATTATCACGTAATGGTAAGAATAATATGTACTGAATAACTGAAAATAATCTACATAACGAATTCATATTTTAAATCATCGTATTTGAGCTCACTTCCGGTTCATTTCTTCTTGAAGCAGCATTCGAAAACTTCTCCTTTTGTTTAGTACGGATTACGCAAAATCGTTGCTGTAAGCCATAATAAATTTTTACAGTTTCCTTTCTCATTGGTGTACCTGAGTCGTCGTGTAGTAGCGTGCACCAGTAATTTATAGACGCGTAATCCTGTCAGATTCTAGGATTTATCGTCGTTCGACGAATAAATTGCGGTACGACCGATTATTGGGATTTTTTTTACTTTAGCTACAGAATAAATCCCCAACCCCGACAAGTCGTTCTGAGATAATCCGACCAATCGTTTACCTAGGGGTCGATCGATTTCACTAAGGTACTTGGTCATTTCTATTTTTATTTATTATCCCATATACCCATATACCCCTTGTCCTGGTCACTCCTCGTTACCTCTCTCTTATATCTGTTGTGCCCTTGCCCCCTCAATTATAATGTTATAATTCATATAACTTAATAAATCTGAATTTAAAAATAATTACATGAAAGAAATAAATGTGTAATGAATATTCCCTGAGAAAATCATTTTCCTCGTTTTAATTTTTACTCCTTGGTTTTAAGAAAGCTGGATGCTTTCAACTTTTTCTACATCATTACTCGCTAAATATGCGAACCGCAGAATTTTCACTTTTTCGTTATTCAAACTCTTTACTCTCTTTCATTTCAGACGAGAGAATTAAATACGAATGAAATGCTGGCTGGGTAGCAATTTATTTGTCTTGGCGAGTAAGCGTTCTCAAAAGAAAATAGAAACTTGCCCCCATTAATCGTCGGAAATGTTCTGCCATTTGGAAAATAAATGCGTCGTAATCACTCCCTTTGAATCTGAAATTATGAATGTCATTAAATAAAATAATGAAGCTTGCAGAAAAGAGTCTCTATATAGTCATTTCAATTTTAAACATTCGCATATCACATATTTCATTTTTATTTATTTTTTTTTTAATTTCGGCTTACTTATACATATTGATAAGAAAAAAGGTTGAATGATTCTTCTTGAATAGAAAATTTTCGATTCTAGATTTCGTGATAGGATATTTTTTATGTTTCGGGTGCGTTTTTCTTTGCGATTGGTTCAAGTAATTCAATGGATAAAAACCCAATCTTAGAATCTGATGGAAAACTTTGTATCGCCTTTAAAGGGATGTTAAGAAAGCGGTTGCCAGGTTAGTATTGTATGATACGAATGGTTCGAAAGAAAGGTTTCGGAGTTTAAAGATATGGTGCTGATCGAATTTTGATACTGTCCGTATTTTTTTTTTTTTTTATTTAAAGAATATTTTTACTTTTCAGTTAATATTTTGAAAATCGAAAATAATTACATTCAAATTCAAATGTGTAAAAAAACACAATATGGGAATACATACCACTAAAAATGAGTGTTTTAAATCCTGAGAACCTTATCCGACTGCGATTAAAATTCCAAAGGGGAAATAAATAGGAGAAATAAAACAGCAGAGCTTTTTCTTGAGAAGTCATATTTCTCGATGTAAATTCGTTTTTTTTTTTTTTTTTTCAATTTTAATTATTAGCATGTTTTGATATAGAGGATTGTTCATACTACATACATATGTATGTAGTATGAACAACTGGTGTACTTAGGTAGAGACTCACAAACCGTGAGGCGATTTAGCTCGTCTTCAGAAAGTATAATTCACCTACTCGGCCATATATTCGCGCCACCTCGTTGAGTTAGCCATGAATATGCTAATTCGTTGAGCACAATGCTAATATCTAACGCTAATTCTCTCATCTTTAACGCCGAATGGGACAAAACGGGAAGAAGTGATATCCAAGTAATATAAGCCTCAACGAGAACGATTTTGTATCGAAAAATTATTATAGAAATCATTTTTTATAAATGTATCAACATCATTTATACAAAGTGGCTGTTCATAGAGAAAAATACATCAGGGGGAAAAAGCCGCGAGTCGACATGCGGCTTTCTTATCTGTAAAATAACTCGACCTCCACCATGTCTTACAAGCGAAAAAAAACACGTTCTACGAGTCCAACCGAAAAAGACACGGCTTTCTTGACATGTAAATAGACGCGAAAATCAAATATTTTACAGAGGAAGAAAAACTTTAGTTAAGGTATACTCGACCTTATTGTATTGAAGACGGAGCCTCGACGCTTTTCCGAGTTAAAAAGATCACAAGTCGACATATGGTACGGTCGTTCTGAGTTGTATTGTCATACCTGGTATTAGAGGCCAAATACAACTTTTTAATGTCTTACGTTTTTATCCTGCAGAGAATTACAAGTTTTAGTTGTAAAAGACGTGTTATTTAATAAAATCTTTTTGTTTTTCAGAATTCTCGTTTACGTAGATAGATGCAGTTTTCTTTTGTGAATCGATTGATGTGAAATATACATACAAAAAAATATACATACATAAAAACAAACACATTATTCATACTTTGTGGCATCGTGTTCGCGAGCGAAAGTCTGGGAATAAATCGTACTGTGTTATATCGGTCAAATCATACATTCAACTCTGTCTGTGAGTAGCTTTATACTCTCGAGGTGATATCTCTCTCTCTGTCAGGGGGACCATGAATTTATTTAGCTACTTCAAATACAAATTTATACACAGATATTCCCCTGTTAGACGAATTACGTTTTCGTTTTCTGATTATTACAACTAATCAACTTATTGTTCATTTTTCCCATACATCAACCATTATTCAATTATGAGAAAAAGAACTTTTTTTCTAACAAAGAGGCTCTTGCTATTAAAGAAAAATGGATGAAATCCAGCTTTAAGCCAAAAGAAAGCTTAATTTAAATTGTAACAAATTGAAAATAATAGAAAATCAAAGAAACTTATAATGAAAATGTGTAGATGTTAATTTTTGAGACTGAATCTTGATGAGATGACTTTTTTAGTATTCAGTCCGTTCGTGTTGAATGACTTTATTGCAATCAGTTTTGATTTAAACATATCGTGCATAGCTAATTAAACGAAATACAGGCGTACATTATCGTAAAATCCCTGTCCACACAGGGATTTGCCTTTACAAATTTACGGTATCCGCTTACGTGACAGGATTGAAACTGATAAAAGTGGATTCCTACCTACCAGCTCGAATATTCGTTCTCGAATTTACGGTACGGCACGTTATCCCGATTTATCGAGCAATACGCCAATCTAGAAAGGACGTAATCGGGTTAAACCCTGTAACGCAAAAGTTCGCGGCTGTTAAGTCTATCTTCCAATTTTTCCCCTAACATAACTATATATCAATATATGAATTTTTAGATCAACCTTTTCTCATACCTTAATTCCAATAAATTTTACTGCGAATATTAGTTATTTCTCTTTCGCGATAATTGAGTATTTTATCTCAGTTAAAGGTTTACTATAACTTAATAAAATTCTCTTTGCTTGCTTTAAACACTGCAAATGAAGTTAGATTATATTTTTTCTACTTTAGAAATAGTAATGAAAAAAGAGTTAAATTCAAAATTAAGATCCAAAATGAAATGTCAATGATGGAATTAAAGTTTTTCACTTAATTTTCATTATTATAAAGTGAGATTAATTTTGTAGAGAATATTAACTGTGGTACGTTTCCGGAATAACAGGTTGCGTTTAATTTCTAAGTGTTCAAATTGGCTATAATTAATTTATACTGGCTAAATTCTCATTTAGCAGATATTCTAGTGTAAACTTTTGTAAGTAGACCATTTTGAAAATTATTTGACTGTGAGCCGAATTATTAGTATTAAAGTTATGATTATTATTAGTAGCACTGCAAATTTCTTTGAATAGAACAAGATCAAAGTTTCTCCTTTACAAAAGCCCTACAAGGAAAACAAATACTAAAAAAATAGAAACTGATATATTTTTTGCAACTAATTCTAATTCGTGAAAGATATGAGATTACTTTCCTCTATGTGTCCCTCTTCGTTACTTTTCCTGCTTTATACTGGAAAATCGCCTACGTACGATTCGAGTCTATGCGAGACACGTTCGGTTGTGAGACCGCGGAAAATAAATAAGAAACTGGCGTCTGCGGGTGGGTGAGAAAATAAAAGAAATGTCTCCCTTTCTTTAAAGTCTCACAGCCAGACCGCGAGAAGGAATGGAGAAAAGGCGCAACGGCGACGACCCAGCAGAGAAGTTAAAAGCCAAAATCAATGGCTTGGTACATGGCGAATACGTGGGTTTCCGCCCAAACTGCTCACTACCAAATAAAACGGGATGCTATCGTTTCCGTTTAGTTCTTTCACCTATTCCGTGTTTTCCTGATGCACTGAGTGGCTCCAGGAATCTCTTATTACTGATGCAACTTGAGACTATCCCAGCTTCTTTGATCGAAATTTGAGATTATTGGATCCTTACCCTTACGTCTCTCATTTTCTGCAGCTTCTGCCATTTTTACTTTGTCCTGTAACTCAAAAACGATAAATCAAACTCATTTTCTCGAATCATATCATTAATATTTTAGGATCAGAATTTAAATAGTCAATGTTGCCAATCCAGAAAAGTTCGGGGTTTCCCGTTATTAACATTAGAACCGTGATGGCACTAATGAATTTTGTAAAATATTAATATAATTGTTAATCTGCAAATGGAGGTGTAATACATTCCTTTTTACTTTTTTGATTCGCTCTTCTGGCAGACTCGCGGCTTTCAGACATTCCTGACAAATAATTACAGCGTGAATTCTTTTCAATTCCTCCGCGGTACCTTGGAGCCGCGGAAAATTAGCGGGTAATGAACGAGACTCGAAAGAACTTTGGCGCTCGGTTTTTAAGAGAGCACACCAACCGGAAGTGTGTCGCAGAAATGAAATGGAAGGTTTTGTTTCACCCCCGGATGAGAGAGAAAATTGTAAAAGAACCGACCAAGCGAAAAGTTCGCGACGTCGATGTTTGCAGATTCTTTTCAACCCTTCGAAACTTGCCTGAGCTATTGTTTCTTATTTCGAGAGAGGAAAGAAAATAGATAATAAAGCCACGTCAAGACAAAAGTTATCACCAAGAACGCACTTTCTGTTTATCAGAAACCACGTATTTCTGTCTTATGACTTATGAAAAGATGTCATTTTGATTGTTAACTATTTTTTTTTATTAATTTTGAAAAATGTAAAATTTCCGAATTATTACTGGGGGGGGGGGAATAAGTTTAAATCGCTTTTGTATATAATATGTATATATTTATAATCGCATTTATCATAAAAGTACAATAATAGCATTATATCAAATCACGAGGAGAAGTTCAATATTCACATAGTAGGTGTGTCAAGAATATCGATTTACGGATCCTCACGCTCTCTTTTCAAAATTTTTTTTCTTACATATTTATCTTTTTTCGGCTCGCCTTTTTGGACGATTTACCTTTTTACGAAATAGAGACAATCCTAAGTAAGTATAACACGGAAAATGTTATATTAAACAGAAATAGACAATCAAATAATAATAATAAACGATTAAAAAAACGCTTTGGCGACATCGGATTGGAAATTCGCGGCTTTCTCGCATATGGTCACAATGATAAAACACGACGAAAGTTTGATGATAATATCGAATAAACAAAAATTCAGGGTTTCTAAAGACTTGGAGACTTATAAAAAAGTATTATAAAATCAATCCTTAAACTCCTTTGCCTTGCCTTTCTTCAACGAGTTTCCTCATGCTCGATATCCTTCCTCCTTATTCTAAGCTTATTCTCTCAGTATCGTCGCGTTCATTCATACAAATATACAAGGACGATAGCTTTTCGATCACTGCGATCACACTTGTTTTACAAAATCTTTCGCGAGAGTTTCCTTCTTTTCCTAGAGGGGAGACAAAAAGGAGAGAAACACTTTCCCAATTTCATTGAACTCCCTATTGAGAGTTCGCACTCTAATATTTTGCTAGGGGAGGATATTCGACAGAATAAAAGGCGTTGGAAGGACGGGGAAGGGGAGATGAGGGTCAAAAGGTGTCGCTAATCAGGCACTTAACACCGTCTTTCACCCTCCTCACACACTTTTCTGCCTTCTCTTTCTTCGTCTGGAGATTCTTCTCCGATCGATTATTCTGATCGACTTTTCTCTCGCATTGAAATCATGCTCTGCATCAAATACCTAGTTGTAAAATCCGGACAGATGACAATGACCGAAGAATTCCTACATACAGTCTGCACTTCGCACGAGCATTTTACATTTGATTTGCAATCAGCAATAGATTCTGTCGCTCGAACGCAGCGCAGTAGACATTTAATTATTTACAGGCACGCTCACACTCACACATCCACTTCTGTACATGGTTGACGCACTTAAGCACGATCGCTCTCTTACCTTTTTTTGCGTTGTTCTGTATTTATTTATTTTCTTTTTTTCAGGTTCTGTTTCCTTAACAGGAAAAGGACAACGTTCACTCGAGCTGGAACAAGGCTGGTGATTTTAGGGGATTTTGCTAAAACGAAATTCCTCTTTTTTTTGGAGCCTATTCTTGTACTCGAGAATCGTCAACCTTCGCCGGACGCTCCGACGAGAGGTCCTGTCATGAGCGACACCGGCTTACGAGATCTACGTCATGAGCTCAGTTGTATCGTCGACGTCTCCTTCGTCCATCGGTTCAACCCTCACAGCCAGCTGTGTATAACCCATTGATACTTCCTTTCTTCTTGACATTATCTGCAACGAAATATAGAATTCTCGTTTTCGCTCGTGTTCCCAATTCCAAATAAATAAATATTGTTTAAATAATCATTTATACTGCAAATAAATGTACAACAGTTCACATATTGAATGTCAGTCAATGCTTTTAAATACCTGAAGAACGCCAAAGACAGTCGCGAACAAAGTTATGGAGGCCACACAAATAAAAACACCGAGCGACATGACTGTAGTTGCGGATGCGTGCAGTGAATCACCTTCAAAACTACCACTGTTTCCATATTGTGGTGCATTTTGATATTCCAAAGAATCTATAGAGGATAATTCTGTTCCCGGTACTCTCCTTTTGCCAGCCGGTGAGCTGTTCCTGCAGCCACCTAGAATCAAAATAAATAAAAACACGTAAAATAAATATTATTTGCAAATCTTTATAATAATAAACGCTCAAAGAACTTGACTGAACTTTGAAAATCGAAGTAAATTTAAATTGAAACTTTGATATCTGGTTAATTAAATCAAAATTTAATTTGAAATTGTGATAGTTTCTCGTTTTGGGTTAGGAGTTGATTTATTTTAAAGTAATAAAAATAATACGTGAACTGACCGGTTTCAGGATCGCAGAAACAGCACTCATCGGTTTCCGATTTCTTCTCATTGCCCGAGCAACACGGCACGCATTGATTGTTAAGTTTATCTAAATGGAGTGGCATTGTGCAGCCTGTACAGCTGAATTTTCCCGGTCCTGAACAGGTGCGACAGCTCTCTTGACAGTTTTTACAGAGTTGCGTTGGGGAATCATAATATTGGGCTCCAAGACACTCCATACATAAACCTCCTTCCAACATCGAATGCGCTGGACATGATGTGCATTCAAGTGGCCCTTCTCCTATAAAAAGTAAAAAAAAAAAAAGCAAGGAAATTAAATCATTGGAAAAAAACTGTTATAAAATACGATGGTAGAATTCATTCACGAAGTGACTTGTTATGAAGTATTTTTATAGCTGTTTAAAATTTCTTTGTTTTCTTTTACAATTTTTAGTATCTAGTACCTTTGCAAGTTTTGCAGTAATGGTGACACTTTTGGCAACCAAATTCTGACTTGAAAAATCCTTCGGGACACTCAGGATGACATTCGCCTGCTGCCAACTGCCAACCCTTGGGACAACTCACGCACTGGTCTCTTCTTGGTCCCGAACAGGTTTTACATGATAGGTAACACTTGGCACATTGTCCTCTATCGCTGTAGTAACTAGACAAAAAAGGATTCCAAATTACGAAAATATATATAAGATTTGATAGATTAAAAATCTACAAAGCAAAATTTTCTACAACTTCAGGCCTTAGAGAAAATAAAACTATAAGACGAAATATTCCCTCGTTGAAATGTATAGACGAAGTATGTACGTATGTATGTATTCCTTTATAATATATTCCAAAGGTATATTCTTTAGGTTTATAGGCTTCGAGGTAGATTGAGTAACATTTGACTCACCCTTCGGCGCAGGAAGACCGGCATTCTCCACTTTGCAACTGTAACCCTTCTTGACAAGCCGTACAATTCAATCTCGACACGCAAGTCTTGCATGTGTGAAGACAGGGAGCGCAAATTGGACCTGATGGTTGCACAACGGAGTAGTAACCGTCGTCACATTGGGCAACACATTTCCTTCCCTGGAGAAGTAATGGTCTCTGACAGGAAATACAGAAATCCTCCGTAGGACCGGCGCAGGTTTCGCATGTAGAATGACAAGGCTTGCAGTGTCCTGCCTCATAGAATTCAGCACTGTCGCACCGAGAACGAGTATCCGGTGCACAGAAACCTTTCTTATTTAGACTCCAACCAGGAACACAACTGATGCAATTTGAGGAAGCACAGGTTGCACAACCTGGTGGACAAGGTACACATTCTCGACGCTTCTTGTCTCCACTGTAACCAACTGGACAGGAATTCCTACAACGTCCTGTAACCGAGAAACAGGATTTGATTTGTTAGAATAGATAAATAGGGATTACATATTGCCTATTTTCTCATTTTCAAATTTTCCATTAGAATCTTAAGTTTAGAATTAAATACGAGAAGATAATTCCCGACCGACGATGCCTTTTCATTCAACTCCTTAACTTTTATCTTGCTTCCGGGTTTCGTATTGACTGCAATTATCCTCCTTATAATAAAAAAATATCGCAGGGTGCTGAAGATAAAAGTCTAGGAAAATCTGTGAGTGAGTTAACTCACATCCAAAGCCCGCGAGGTCAATGTTTCTAATGGTGCTTACTTTTAATATCGATCAACCATAAACATAAAATGGGCACCGCGTAAACCTTTAATGTAATAGCTGGGCTTCAATTTTAAAAGAACTCGATCAGAGTGAGTTGAGTAAAACCAACGTCTGGATTTTATATCGCTGGATTTTGTAATAAATTTCCGCCTATATTCTTCCACTGGTTTTAACTGCACTTTCTGATCGAAGGATCAATCCGGATATCCGTTACATACATGTCATACATTTTCGGGAAAAACGTTACGTATAAGCACCTTAAAACGAAGCTTTATGGATTTAATTATTTCTTAAACTAAGGATTGATTTCTCTTAAAATATTCAAGTTGCACAGAGATGAAAATGTTTAGATTAAAAAATAGGTGTCTTTACTTTGTTTACAGAAAAAAGAGGGAAAACGTGCCTGAATTTGAAGTGGAATCAGTCAACAATATCTGTATGCTGAATCAGTATCTAAATTTAAATCAGGATAGTGAGAATAATCGTGAGATTGCAATCGATTTGAATTGCTTTGGGCTTTAGGTGCGTTGAGTCCTCAATTATATTGATTACGTGTTATGCTAGCACTTGGTAAAGTAAGTACATACCATTGAGTGCGAACAATCCTGGTCGACATCCGATGCATTGATTTTCACCAGTCCCGTTGCACGTCGCACAAGAGGAGTGACAAGGAGCACAATTGTAGTCCTGAGTTTCGAAGGTGTAAAGAGGACAAGCGGCATAACACTTGTTCTCGTGCATAACTAGATGATGCTCACAACTGGTGCAATGATCAGGCCTATCTTGGCAGCTAGCACAATTTGCTTCACACGGGACGCAGGTGTTATTTTCTGTATCTGTCGGAAAATTAAGAACAAGAAATTCCATTATTAAGGGTGTTAGATCCAAATTCTAACTTTAAATTTTAATCCCTTCATTTTACTCAACAAATAGTAATATTAAATCTTTTTCCGCTCTGTAAATGTAAAATGTCTTCGAATTATAAGTGTTCTTGCTAGTTCCAACTCCTTTAAAGGAAATAAAAGTGGCAAAAAAATGTGCCAAAAAGTAAATTTTTGGAGAAAAGGAAGTAGTAAGGCTATGCAATGTGCAGTTATTTGTATAGACTCGATAAAAATAAATCCTTCTTCATAGTAACTTTTCCTCAATCGAGTCGACTAATGCTGCTGTAAATTTACCTGGCACATGGAAAATGTCAAATAACTTGTAGATAAAGAGGAATATTGGCGGAACTTCAAGTCTTCCATTTCCTAGAAAAGCTGATTAATGATATACTTACTTTCATAGTAGCCCTCAGGACACTGTTGCAAGCAAACCGCCAAATCCGTAACTCGGAGATGAGCTGGAGCGCAGGAAAGACAGGAATCTTGACCAGCTCCTGCGCAAGTTTCACAGGATTCGTGACAAGGCCAGCAAACTCCACCCTGGTTTGGAAAACTCCTCGGAGGACATCGACTCATGCAAGTGCTAAAAAAACAATTTTCCACTCATGATGCTAATTTAGGCTTTAAAAAGTAATTGAAACGAGATTAATGGGCTTTAATAATTTTTATAAAACGTAACTTGATTACAGATCTTATAAAAATTTTTTAAAAGTGGCCTCCCTGTACCCTGGGTAGGAAAACTCGGAGTTAATGGACTCATGCAGCTCTTAAATAAGCAGCTTTTCTCTCTTTATGCGAAAATAGAATCTAGAAAAATTTTTTACACCGGAATTTCTCACGAATATGCGTACATTTTTCCAACGGTAGAATTAATCGAGAAGTGCACTCTGGAAAATAACGTCATTAGGAAATGGCAGACGTGCTTTGTAAAACTCGGCCGACTAAAAGCCAAGACGATGCTCGCAGTTACATTGCCAAGCTAGGTTTATAAATCGCGAGGGAGCCTTTTATTTTTATTATGTCTTGTATCGGTTCAGGAAGAAGCCAAAATTGCTTGGCTCTATTGGTTCGAACGATAATATAAAAAACGAGTTCCTTCTGGTCGACGCGATTAACTCATGGCATGGGCCCTCCAAGCTGAACGAGAAAAAGCATCTGCGATATCCAGGAATATTTCTAGGAAGCTGCTCAAGTAGCAAGAAGGATGAAAAATGCTGGAATTTTTTATAATGTGTTGGATCCTCTGTCCTATTTATTATGTCCACGAAAAGATGAGTTATGATATAAAGATTACTTAAGGGTTTATTAGTCATATTTCTTTTCATGAATCGCAGTTTTATATTGTACAATTTAGAAGTAGAAGCTTTTTTAATTTAATTCCTTGAATGTAAATCAAATAGATATGTAATTCATTTAATTAAAATATTAGTTATGTAATTTTGAAACGAAGATAACATTAGATTAATGAAATATTGCGTATAACAACATGTTTTAAAAATAATATTGTTATTTTTCACATATGTAGGCAGAAAGTATTTTGCCGTTATTTCATTTTGAAAGAATAGTTATCATTCATTCCTTTCAAAGCGAAATAGCAATAAATGAAAACAAATTAAATGGAAAATGGAACGTGAATAAACGATCTCGCTAAATGGAAACGAAGAGATTGAAAGGAACAAAGGAATTGGTATGAGTTGTTGTTTGCCGGGAATTTTACACGTAAATGTAAATTATTAACTTTAAATGAAAGTAGGTAAACTCATTAATTCAAGAGGATTATTGCTATAAAATAATTGTTGATCTTCGCATTTCGCTTCGTCCTTTGCCTTGCAGTGATTCAACTTTTCAAACATTTTGTTTCGAGTAGGAATTGAAAATGTTTACAATTTTAAAATAAGTTTGAAATTGTTAACATTTTACATTTTTAGCA
This sequence comes from Synergus magnus, assembly GCA_032275165.1. NCBI lineage: Eukaryota > Metazoa > Arthropoda > Insecta > Hymenoptera > Cynipidae > Synergus > Synergus magnus. Next base: position 4,510,701 of record JAUESH010000008.1, on the reverse strand, counting down.
TTAAGCGCTCCCTGAAAAGTCTAAAAAAAAAGAATAAGCGAGTGAAAAATCAGTCATTAAAAAATAAAATTGCAATTTCCGACTTACTTATCAAGTCGATAACTTTTGCAACCGACACACTGGGTGGGGCCTTTTCCATAACATCCTTGGGCGTCGCATTGAGGATCGCAGTCGTGAAGTTGGATCCTCTTGGTTGGGTCGTAGGACCCGTCTGAAGGGGAGAGGTCACCCGGCAGCCGATTGGTCAACAGAGAACCGGATGATCCATCCAGGGTAGCCACTGATGCCTCGACATGGGAAGCAGCGCCAACATAAGGACCCTGGTAACCCTGAAAGGATGAGGGAGCAAAGAAGTCGGAGTCGCGAAGATCGTCCACAGAAGTGAGAGGGCGATGTTGATCAAACGAAATCGGATAATGAACAGAAGAAGAAAACGCTTGAGAAGGGGCTTGTACCGGGTTATATTGGCGAGTTCGGATCCTGATGGGGTTTGTCGCAGTACCATAAAAGATGAGCTGCCACTTCTTCAGAATTCCTGTAACATCCACGAGAAAATATTCGTTGTTACATTTTTTCTTTTTATATTTTTAGGAAAATTAGTACGAAATAAGAAAGTCATTTTTTGAGATGTGAGTTAGTCACTCCCAAGATCCAAAAGAATCCAAGGCAACAGAAAAAAAGCAACCATTCGAAATTTTGATTTATGAAGTTCTTTTTTTTTTTAAATCTCTGAATATATTTTTTTGTGTAATGTTTCGAAAGTTTGAGAATGGAATAATTTGAGTAGTACATTAAAATTACAAAACCGGAAATCAGGAACCCAGTAGAGAACGTTAATTCCTTTTTGCAGAAGCATTTGCTGTTCACTTATTTACTTCATTTATTTACATAATGGAAGCTGCACTTTGGGAAATATTTACACGTATAAAATGTAGTTTAAGCCAGTAGCTGAATAGGTAATGTAGGCTGACACAGGTGGGGTAAAAGCGATTATATATTTTGTGCTAGTGGGAGTCATGTTTTGTCCCGTGAGGTACGACTAATTAGTAAAATGAGAATCAGCAGAGGAACTGTTTGCACCATTTACAATCGAGTTTACTATTTACAATGAAAATTTTACATTATACTGCTGAATTATTACGTACCCTTGAGACGGAAAAAGTTGACCTTGTCGTTCCTCTCACCCAAACTCAAATGCTACTTAGTATTCACGACATGGATTAAATTAACCTCCAAGAGCATTTTTAATTGCTTTCCTTTAATTACTTAATTCTACTTTTTTTTTAAATAAAACTTATTAGAGAAACAGAACCACAATTTAAAGACTATAAAAAGTTACGTAATTAATATTATTTTATTTTTGTGAAAAATTAAAAACTGTTCTGAATAAAATTTTAGTAATTTTGGATTGGATGGGTTGAATTCTTCAACAATTCAGGGTGCAAATTTCTTAATCATACGCCTTTCAAAGGTATGACAACTTGATGACGTTTACTTTTTCAATATTATATGCAATCACATTTACTGATACATTTTTTCATTGTTAAAACTCTGCGCCGAATGAATCCAGTTTAAAAATATGTATGTTCTTGACGAATTCTATAACCTGATATTCGATAGAAGGTACCGTCAAATGGGGCAACTTGAGACACGCGGAGTAAATTCCGACGCTCCTAAATTGATAGTTCAAATTACTCAAAACAGTTCTCACGAGAATATTGAATCAGCTAAAGCCTTAAGTGGTTCCAGATCCTAGTTATAACCACCTTAAGTAATTTAAAATGTCAATTAAGTGGTGTTCGAATTTACCCCACATGTCCGAAGTTGCTTTGTTTGACGGTACTTTCATTATTTTTTATTTTTTATTTTTTTTTTTTTCAATTATGAATAACGTAAATAATTTTCGTTTTTTAATATTTCCAGGAAAATATTACGTCAGCTATTCAAGGCGGGAGTGTTTTCGAAAGTTTCTTTCATGAATTGAAATAAAGATAAATTAATGAATGAAAATAAGGTTAAAAAGGTATGAATCTTGCCTGGCGAATTGACGTGTCGATTTCCGGCGTTGATGACTTGTAAAGTCCAACGCCCGTCGGCCTTCTCTCCCCAGAAGTGGACACTCAGGAAAGGCCAGTCGTCGAAGTTGGAGCTGAGGACGTCACGAGGTCGCTCGAAAAGCAACGTTGAGGTCGTTCCCATCGGCGAGGTCAGCAGGAGCTTAAGATTTCCTCGCGGAAAGAATCTCAAGGATACCTGCAACAGATAGAAATTCCTCTCCTTTTCTATCCTCTCATCCACACGTCTGTCTTGGCTGATTACCTCTATCTGTTCTCGTTAAAGTCCGTCATGTAACAACTTCGGTTAAACCCGATTTGACCTTTACCTACATTTATCCTCATTTCACATCGTCCTATCGTGTCACGGCTCATTACTTCTCAACGTCGCTCTTATATCGTGTCCGACCCAATTTGATTTATTCTACGATTTTATGTGTTTGCTACTTTTTTCCATCATGTTTGTGTCTAACGTCACTTTCGTTAAAAACTAAGAGGAGTTTAAAAATTGCTTTCTGGGATAGATGTATGTATTTTTATTTGGTTTGATGGATTTATCGGTAAAATTACCGTTAGCCTTTCGAGATAAAAATTATCAGAGTTGTTATAGAATTTTTATTTTTTAATTCCAGACTCTAATTTCAAATTTTGAATCTTCAATTGGTCGTGCCAATCCCAATTGCAGGGTTACCAATCAGAAAATAACAGTCTTGTCAATTCTAAAATGATGGGGGTTCCACGCGCATTTTTAAAATGAGATATTTACTTAATTCACAAAATTACCATTCAAAATAAATCTTTAAGATTTTAAAGAGTTATTTAAAAATCCTATTATAGAAAATCCCTGATTTTTGGACACTTTTTTTTTAAATCTATGACTTTCCCTGAGCAACAAAATTCCTTGACTACGATGATCACAGTACTACAGTAGATAGTACTGCAGAAAGCTGCAGTGTAATCTACCTCAGAGAAACAAATCTAATAAAATCTGCTTCCCAATTAGGTTACAACCAAGGGACGTATTTGGTAAAGATCATACCTTGCACTGGACATGTTCGAGGAATCGAACCTCGTTGAGGGTTCCGGCGCAGCCACTGACATCCATGTAAACACTAAGTGAATAACCATAGGTCGGGTCGATCGGTCGCTCCTCGTTGAGCTCGGGGGATTTGCAAATATGTTGTGGTGGGACGTTGGTCCACTGCTCTGCTAAACCAACCATGGCGCCAGCATCCATAAGTCCGTACCCAAATTTGTGGGAGACTTTCCTCTTGACCCCATTGAGAATCCACCCCGTCTCCTTTTCCAGAGGACCAGATCTTGATGTCAGAACCACTAGGTACTGCATGTCTCTCCAAGTCAAGGTGGGATTTGCCTCGAGTGCCAGGGCAGCAATGCCAGCCGCTAATGGAGCTGATGCGGAAGTGCCGGTGTGTTCCACGGTGCATATGTGATCTGGTCGTAGTTTGCCATCCATGTCTACGGTTGCAACGCTCTTGTCGTTACCGGGTGTCCCAGAGGAGTAGGTCGAGGCCAGGGTTGAGCTGCATTCCTCCAAGTACCAGGGTTTGTAACCACCCTGAGTGGCACTCGATATGGAAAGTGTGAAAATGCTGTTTGTGTAACCGTCACAATTACAGGAGTCAGTGTGTCTACCTCCGTTTCCTGATGCCCAGACAAAGATCGATCCTCTTCCTTTACGACCCTGAAGTTCGAAAAAAATTGATTAAATGGATAATTGGCGATCGAATTTGAAGAGCTCTTTGTTCTTTAATGATATGAAACATAATATGATGTTTTCAAATCCCAAACTTTCTAAACTTTTTAGACTTATTGTTCTATCAATCGATTAAAGTTTAAAAAAATTCGATCGGTTTTCTAGTTGAAGCTGAATCACCCACTAAAGCTACCAATTAATTATTAAAATAATTCTGTAAAATTGCTTCCGAAAATGTTATTGAGAGATTAAATAACGCTTGTAATTTTTTTCTTTCGCCAGAGGCAAATTGTTACAAGTTGCGTCGAGTAAACTGCCAGGAAAGGAGGAGAAAATTTTTAAAATGCAGAGCATATCTATTATTTTATTTTTAAATCAATTTAATAAATTCACTAACGGAAACTGGAGATACAATTCGCATAAAATAAAATAAAACCGCCGAGTTAGAATTATGTTTGAATTCTACATTCACCAATCAGCTAATGGCTCCTCGAGAGCCAATAAATTCATTCAATATTAAGACAGTGTTTGCAAGTCAATACTTAGAAAATCGTTCCAATTTGAAAGCATCCAAATCTGGGAATATCCAATCTGGAAATTGAACATTAATTTTACATTTCGGGCCTTCTTAACAAAAGTAATTTAGCAAATGTAATTATTAAAACGATAAAGAAAATACGTCTTGTGGTTGAGTTTTATGGTACTCTATAAAATGTAGAAAATTTAATCCACAGTAAAAAATGAAAATAAAATATCAATGATCTAAAACTCTGAAGTTATGTATGTGGATAAAAGTGGCTTTCAATTGTGAAGGAAACTTACGCTGGTAACTCCATAAATGAAGGCACGTCTTGCCAGAGGGCCGGGTCCATCGACGGTTTTTCCGTCATCTTCGGGTCCCCAGGAAGCACTATAGATGTCAATATGATCGGGATTCAATCCCAAAGCTCTAGCCTCGACAGCATCGTTTACAGGACCGTCGAGCATTCTTACTCCTGAGAAACATATTGATACCGTGGAAATATTGATCTTCTCATCATGCTTCAAGAAATTGTGTTCATACGTTCTGAGCTCGGGATTTACCTCAGATTTGATACAAATTTCACCGTTCATGAATCAGCTCGACATGGATTGAAAATTCACTGTCGCTTGAATATTCAAAATTAAAAAACAATTTTCAATATCGCAAAATTTGATATTGGGGAAATTTTTAAGTTATTTCAGGATTTACAAATAATTTGAACGGTTAGAATTCAATAGAATTTTCAAATTAACAAAGCAGAGAAATGATAACCCAATCCTTTAAAAATAAAAAGTAAATGCAAATAAGCGAACGATCCGTTAAAATTCCGATTCAGTTGAAATAATTTTGAGTGCAGCCAGCAAGTAGACACCAGAGGATAAAATGCCATGGGATCGATAAACGTTTTCACCCGATGAAATTGCGTAATGTCTCTCTTTTGTCAAGATTTGTAAATACGAACCCATTGTTTCGAATTTTACACTGTAGAGTGAGCGACAATAAAACGAGGCTTTTTATCCTGTGAAAATTGAAATTGCTTAGTGCAGTGAGAAGTCGGAAAGCGTTTTGTAATATCAGTATAAGAATTTTGAACGAAATATTTTAAGGAAAATTTAGAAACAAACTTTAGTTTCCGGTAATAGAATCATTTAAATCTATCTGCTGAGAGGTGCCTAAATATTTTTTTAAATTCAAAACTAGAGAGAATTTTGAGTGAAGGAAATAAATATTAAGACAGTACTTCTTACTGCTTTCTGGTATGATAATATTTTGAAATACGCTTTGATCTGTAGTATAATTTCGGCTATATAACTTGAACATCGAATACTGAATGCTGAATACTGAACAGTGAACAATACCTCCTATGCTAGAATTGTAGGCAACTCCAACACCGCAATATTGGTTGAAAGCGACAGCAGCGACTTCACCAGCGCATCTAGTGCCGTGCTTATTGTCGCCATTGTCCCTGGGCATCGGATCATCGTCATTGTCGTTAATATCAGTACTAGCCTCGTGATCGTAATTTAAGGCAAGATCGGGGTGGTTGGTCTGGATGCCATCATCCAAAATCGACACAACGACACCTTTACCAGTGTATCCCTTCTGCCAAGCTGGCCCAAGATTCATATCAAAGCCATCCTTAGCACCACCGTTCTATAAAACAGAAGAAAGATCCTTTGAAATATTTTTAAATTCCTTGAAATATTTAACAATCTTATCATTTAATTCTTTCAAAATCTTTAAAATAAACTTGTGCAATTCTTTGAAACTTCTTGAAATATCTTGATATACTTCTGGAATGGGTTTTTATAGATCCGTTAATTTTGTTGAGTACTATGGGCACGGCTTGGGCCACAGTAAACCTTCTGAATGGGTAGCTAAATTTTAAGACTTTTTGAATTCAAACCCTTACAAAAGAAATCCTTAATTTTATATTTGCAGTCTACTCTTTTAATTACGCTTAAAGCAAGAAAAAGCAAAAGGAAGATTTTCTTCAACTCAGGTCCTAATTACTTATAAATCGAAACCCTATTCAGAGATTTTTTACGTTACTTTTAACATTGTAAACTTTCCCCTCTGATATCTACCCCCAGGATGTGAGATACTTTTCGCCTTTGTACAATTGTGGTCGAACACATGTGTCATTGAAAAAGAGAAAATGGATAGGTAAGAGACAATTGTGCGAAAGTACAATGTGCCTCGGCTGCGTGTTTTCTCTCCCTTTCTTATCATCTCCTTTTTTTAATCTTCTTTATTCTTTTACCCCTTTTTACGACTCATAAAAATTGAGATGAAAATAGGAAAAGAAGAATTATAGGGGAATGATAGAAGAATGAGAGTTGAGCCTATTGAAAAGTTGAGATCGAGAAAATAAAAGAAAGGAAGAGGAAGAGGAAGAGGAAGGTGTGGAGTAAAGGAAATTTTATTGGAAAGGGTTGAATCGAATTTTCTGCTGAGAGTGAGATTTTCGAAGCATAATCTTCAGGTGAAAATTATGATTTAAATGAGGAATATTTGAAAGGGTTTGAGACCTTCTTCAATTTGCGACATTGGAAAGTAAATTGAAACTGCTTTTAAATTTCAGATGCTTTTCAAAACTGAATGAATTTGAATCTAAGGTTAATTTTCAAGATTTAAGTTTGTTAGAGTTTGTTAGACCTTTGCAATTCTTATTTTGAAACCAGAATAAAAATATACTACTTTCGATAATATAACACAGTAGGTATATATAATACAGTAATAATTGTAAGTTTTAAATTATTGAATAAAACCTTTTTATATGTATTTAGAAACTTAAAAATGAAGAACTTAAAATTTAAGAAAACAAGGACATCGTTTAGGCGGACAATGTTTCATGAAGATAATAATCGAATAAGGGTAGAAAACGCGTATAGTAAAGTCGTGCAATAAAGTTGAGCTTTTTCACTCGTAAAAGGCGAGACCGTGTATAAAACGAGAATATGTTTAATCAAAAATTCGCTTTTCAGGGTCGGGCGATTTTTGAAATATTATGTTTTGTTCCACGCTTCTAGATTACTCTCGTGAAATATCGTGTTATCCACCATCTGTGTGGTATTATAAGGCCATAATATACGATCCCAAATACACCGGTGCGTGGCTCAGTTTCACGAAAAAATAGCTTGAATGCTCGCCTCCCCATATAAGGCCGTCTAATTCACGTGTGAGCATGCCACATATTTTTATATGGGTGATTCTACATTTGTGTGCGTGCTGTGTTTTGATAGCTACTGAGTAAGAGATTCTCGAGGGCCTTTTAGGATTTATATTTGACACATAACATCCCGTCCAACTATATTTCGTTGTTCCAGACAATATCTTTCTTTCTGATCCTATCCTTTCAAAAAATTCCGAAATCTATTGAGAATTATTAAAATTATTCAAAATTTCCATTGACCAGATTGAGATGGCGCACACTGTACTATGGTAATATGGTATAAATATTATGACTAACAGTACATATAATATACACGCACATAGTGGCATTCTATGCAAGGAAACTAATGGATCGCTTGATATTAGCTAGACTACTAGTGCCATAAGTTTCACATGAAAACGACCGTATGAGCTGAACATTAAAGCCAAAATATGGCAGCAAATGGGGAAATAACTAGGATTATGAGATATCGTTTGAAAGCAAGTTCTCTTACCAGGTACCATTGCTCTTTGAAGAGCGGGTCAGTGAACAAGTTTTGAAGAGGTATGCCTCGATTTCTCTGTCGATGGATAATTGACGGCCTTTGACGGGTTGCGAATTCGTCCAAGAAATGAGGAAATTCCCTGAACGGATACGAACTGCTTTCAAAGTCTCGCTTCTTGCGCTTCCTTTCATGTTGCTGTTGCACCCAGTGCACCTGAAATGAGAAATAAGTCGAATCATCAATATCAATCATAGTCTTTGTAGAGTCTTATCAAAATCAATTTTGTGCGCGGAACTAGTGAGCAATTCAATATCTTATTTATCCGGCTGGAATGGAATTCTTGAAGGAATTTAACGTCAAAATTTCAAGAGCTTAGAGCATTTTGAGTTCCCTAAAGAGAGAATTTACTTAAGAATTTACTTAAGAAATTACATTTAATAATTTATTCAATAATAAAGAAATAGAGTAAACAAAACCATATTTAATTTAACAAACACTCTCCCCGGGTGTACTTTATCTTATGAATTTGTTTACAGTTTAAAATTAAGTGGCAGAATACTTTGTGTAAACGACACATGGGGTTTTCTCATCAAGTAGAAACTCAGTGCTTCACTTCTGAGAGCGCAATTAGTAGCATATGAATGTTAACGAGACCCTAACTGTGAGCGGTTCGCATGATTTTGCACACTAACTTGCAAAATTGAATTTTGAATTGCCTAACTTTTAACTCAGTCAGAACCCTGCTCGAACCACGTACGAGTTTTCAGCCTATTTGTGATTTCGAGCAGACGGTGCAGCGTACACCTACGATTAATAAGAAATTTCTGACAAAATTTAACTTTTCATATGAATATAAATTACCTTAAAACTTTTTCAAAAAGAAATTGCAATATTGTTTATGTACTTTAATTTATTTCTATCCGACAGTTACATTATTTTTTTATACGCGCGTAAGAAATGCTACTTTGAAAGTCTGTTTAGCAAGTGCAAAATGATAAATTCCCCACGCAACCATTACGGCAGTGCGTTAAAATGTAATTTCATTTTTGTATGCTGATTATAAATATCATGACGAAAAGTTGCACAAATTACATTTTCAAGGTGAAAATTTGAAAAACCGACTTTAATTAAAAAAAAAGGTTTTTTTTATTACGTTGAAAACTTTGCTGTGACCAATCACAGAGGTGCGTTAAGGCACACCCCGCCCCCTTTAGAAAATAATTATACAATCTCCCTCAGGCATACCTAATATTGAAGTAAATATAAACGATTAAAGGATTTGAAAAACAGATTTTGTTAATAAGTATTGTTTTATGATCATTCCGCAAAATAAAATTCTTTATCTGTGGTTGTAACTTGGGTGCTTAATTAGTATTCGATTAAATAAAAATGATAATTATCGAGTTTACGATTCCAGTCTCATTTGGGTGATATTTTGTGATTGGATTTATTGCCGGCAATAAAGCAAGCGTTTCCTTGATTCGAGTGTATTGGTCGGGAAATTCGTGACTGACTGACCAATTACGGTGTTTACTGAACGAACGGCTTTTCCGCGTCGCCATTAATGGGTCACTGACGATCAGTTTCCTCGTCTGACGACGAGGCGACGCCCGTTCAGAGAGTTTAGCATCGATTCATTATCGTTATCGTATCAGCCAGAATAAATGTTCACTTTTAGCTCTAGAGAAAATTCGATGTAATTTTAAAGTGCGAGAATCCGTTTAAAACTTTTTTTAAAAGTCCCTTATTTTTCCATTATCAGCAAATAAAGAAAAAAAATGAGAAGGCAACTAGAAATAAAACAGAGTTTTGAACCTTTTTTAGCACTTGAAGTGAACCCAACTTTAAAAACATTAAAAATAGATAGATTCAAAAGTAAAATTAGCTTACCTGTGGCTCATCCTTCAGTTTCTGATGGTGGTTTTCACTAGCTGAGAGCGATCTTTTATTCAACCGCTTGTCAGACACGAGGTAGTAGCTTTTAAGGGATCCAATCTGAAACCGGAAATAAAAATTCAATTTTAATCGGGGACTTAATAGAATTTTTTCATTTTCAAAAGCTCAAAAGCAACCATACTGAACGGTTCGTCAAATGGAAGCATTGTGAACGATAAAATTTTTAGTTAGGGTATTTTTCGTGAATTTTGCAGTGTTGGAGGTGGAATTGGGGTGTATTTCACAAGCATTAGGGGGTTGTAACGCAATTATTCTTTTAATGCTGCTTGTAGGCCTTAATAAAAAAAAAGTTTCTTTCACTTTGAATTTCGCTCAATTCCAATTGCGATATTTTGTATCTTCTATTTTTAAGCTTACGCAGAGTGTTTTTTAAAGAATTTAACAATAGAATACGCAATTACATACGTATAATGGTAATTATAAATTGCCTCACTGATATTTAGAAACATTTCGTCTTCATTTGATAAATCTCATTAAGATTTGCTGGATTTTCTGGAAGTTCCTAGCCGAATGATGTGAACTATTTGTATTCTACTAACGCAACGCAAAGACTTGTACCAGTACTCGCATTCCCCAGAGACACTTAACGCGACAACTTGGTCGAATGCAATTTTCCAAATGCTGAAGAAATTGCTAGAGACTCACACTTGAACGAACCTTGTGAGATGGAGACTCTGTCGACTACTAGACCACAAATTTACACTGAGAAAGTAAATTTTCTTAAAATTTTAAGAAAAATTTGGCATCAGAGTCTTGCATCTATTTTTTATTTAGAAAATCCGGAAATATATTTAAATTAAAAAATGAATTGAAAGAAGATCCCTCTTTTGTTCACTCTCATCTTCTTTCTAGTGAAGTTTCCTTAAGTGGAAAAGTCAGTAAGTGGCCAGACAAGTGTCAGACTAAATCGGCCTTTTTCAGAGTCTTTCAAATATTTTTTTATTTAGCGCAAGTTCTACTTTATTCTAGTCGTGCAATTTACGTCGTGCAGTGTGAAAGAAAAATTAGAAAATACCATTCTTTTCGCCTCTTTTCATTATGTCTCTTAAGTGGAAAAGTCAGCAAGTGTCCAGACAACTGTCCAACTAAACCATTCTTTTTCTACTGATATTTGAAAAAATTTTCGAATTGTTAACCCCTCGGTTAAATATGATGCAACAACTATTTGTGGTTGCCACAATCACACCTATGTGACAACTATTATGAAATAGTTGGCACAAGCACATGTTGTTGTGGCAACCACAAATTAGTAGCTGTACTATTTTTCACTATTTCTTTGGTTGTCACAACTATACAGATTTTTCCGTGTAGTTGAAAATCAATTTAAACTAATTGTAAGTTTAGAAACTATATTTTTAGACTTAGACAATATTAAATAATAATGTTATTCTTTTTGAAATAAATTTGAAAGGAATAAAAATAATCATAAGAGAAGGAGCACGCATTGAAAATTAGAATTGAGCAAACCTGAAATAACGTAACAATTTGAAAAGGAACAAGTGTTAAAGGGCTTGTTATCTTATTTCTAAACATATATGGCAATCGTGGCGTTTATCATACGATCCAATTATGCCTCGACTTGTCCATTAGGATGCTCTTAGTGCAGCACTGTCAGTCTTCGGAAAGTTAAGAGAAGGCAACGAGGCGCCAAGTGGTACGGAAAATTGCCAGCGAAACTTGGAAATATGCGAAAGAGCCTTGCGCGGTCCTGAAGTTATATCGCTCTAGCGATAGTGAATCTAGCAAAGCGTGTCCCATCACGCTCAGAGTATATCTCAAGAGAGTGAGTGAGGAGAAGAGAAACCTTCCCGTCACACGTGTTCTTTCATCTCTTCTTTCTCCTGCTCACGTTTTACAATCTTTACGAGTGTTACCAACTGTTGAGAGACAAAAAGATTTCGCGAACGGACTGAAAAAGTAGCTCTAAAACAAAAATGTCTCACGAAAATAAATAAAATAAAGCGAGCGTAACTTCTCATGTGTGAAGAGAATGCAAAAATCTGTGTCAAAAACAAGGAAAGTTTTATGTTTCAAAATTAAACTATCATTTGTTGATGGTATTAATTTATGTTGAAAAGGAGACAATATAGCTGAAATTGAAGTATAATATTGGTATAAAGAACCATTTATTTCGCTGGATTATTTAGTTATCCAATAATATCGACATGTTGCTTGAATTGCGGTTGGTGCTCTCGATGTCGTTAACAATGATTAATAAAACAAAGCTCATTTAATTTCAGGACTGACAACAATGATCAGAGATGAGATACAACAGATCCATGTAATGAATTACATTTTGTGCCATATTTGGACAATTGAATACACAAACCATTCGAGTGTTATGAATTAGTTTCACGATTCACATAGGGAATCCAATTTGGAATAATTGATTTATTTCTCAATGCAGGGCTAATGACATTTGGCATTCAATCGGAATATAATTCTTACTGCATTATGAATTAATCGAATTTCAATGTCGAATTACGAGATCTGTAATGGCAAAACTTCCGTCAGAACTTAAACAAAAAACTATGTAACTTGCATTGATATCGTATTCATAAGGTCTTAAAAAAAAACTTATTTAGTTTAACAAGGCTATAAAATACGCAGATTTTAATATTTGTTTCTCGAGAAATATATTCAAATTTCTGTTATTGACGAGGAACTGAGAAAGTTAAACATTTTCATATAAACAAACATCCTATTTCGAGACCCAGAAACGGATGTTGCTGTGTAGTTGAGTGAATTTAGTTCGACATAGTTCTTGAACTAAAGTGTTGATTTAGAGACCTTTAGATCGATAGTAACCACTTCATTGACACTGCTCAAATTCGGAGGAAGCAAAATTTAAATATCTGTGGAATTTTTCATTTTTTTAAATCACGGCTTCAAAATAAATAGAAATAACTGTATCTTTATCTGATTGAAAAAAACAAATAAATCAAAAAATTTCACTTTACAAACCAGGATCCTAAAAAAAAAACTTGTTAGAGTCAACAATCGAAGCAACTGGTTTTCCCTCTTCTCCCCTTCACAGGTAATTAATCGGGAGATCAAGCGACAGGTTGGAAGGGTGAAATTTATCGGCAAGTCGCCAGACGCAGAACGTGTGCGGCCCAGAAGGCGCAACCACAGATAGCTAGTTAAACGGAAAACGAGGCAGCGAGATAAGAGAGTTGCCAACTAGAACCCACCACTAAATCAAACCGCCGAAGAATGGTTAGTTTCAACGATAACCCTTGGGTTAGCGGTTGGGTCATCGCGACGCCCAAGTGTCTGCGAATTTTCTAGATGAGAGGAATTTTCTCCGTTCGTTAATGCCAGCCACGTAAGTCCGATACCATTCTCTCTACAGGAAATTCAATGTATCGTTCTCACTGGAAAGATTAGATAAAACTAAGCAGCAAAGTAGTCAGGGTTAGGTAAATGTTCGTACAGGGTGCAATTCTTGTGGAATCCATTAGATCCTGGAATGTCCTGGTGGTGAACATTGCTCTTCCTCGAGGATGGTCCCCGGGGTATCCTGAAAGCCAGGAGGAGCCAGCAGGTAATCGAACCACTTTCATTGACGCCCGACGAGACAACCTGCAATGAGACTTGGCCTCTGAAATGGCTAAGACACTTGGAACGTTCGACACGTTCGAGCTAAACCTAATAAGAGACATTAGGATCAGAAATACGAGATACCTCCTCCTCCTCCTCCTCCTCCTCCTCCATCTCTCAGATATCTAACCTTCTTTTTTCTGATCAGGATAAGGGAAAAATTGAGTAGAATCTCAAGATAAGATTGATAATTTTAAATAACCAATTAAACAATCACCTTATTCTTTCACTTCTGAATTATCGGAATCTTGAAAATAATCCATTTTTGTCATCGTTTGCAATTTTTGAGACAGAATTAATTTTACCTGCAGGTGACGTTGGCGGAAATGAGACTCGTGTATCCCTCTAGACTAGAGACAAGTAGAATGGAAACGAGCAATACATCGCATCGCGGCCTATGACAACAACTCGCTTATTTGTCTCCGGAGAGAAGCTTCCTGAATTCAAAATATGACAACAAGCATTGAATTTAAAGTGGGTTTGACTTTAAAAAAAAGTTAATATTGCTTCGCACCTTATTCTTTCCACTTTCCATTTGTTAATTTTTTTATTTCCCTTCTTTTACCATTCGCGTAGAACTTACGTTCGCAAATCGGCATCGCTTCCTTCCATGGGTAAGGTAAACGAAGTAGATCGAGGTTGGAGGATGAGAGCGAGAAAACTCGTAGCTGCAATGTTTTTCCAGTCATTACGCTCTCACAGTCTGATCCAGCATTCCACCCAAGGTCCTGGGTGGAATAAGAGAAAAAGGGAAACCACTAGGTCGTTAGGGATATTCTCGGTGAGAACTATAAGAATTTCTAGCAGATGATTCACCCCCCTGTGACGCCCTTTCTACGATTTTCTAAGCTTGGGATATATTTTCCACCTGCAAAAAAGCTTCTTCTGATGAACAAAAAGTGAATTTCTTTTTCCACGTCTGTATTTCTTCTTCTGATCATCTGAGTGTGGATTATGAGGATGTCATCATTCAACATTCAAACTTATCTCCCATAATTTACTCTTGAATAAATTATTTTATACTAACTTTTTCTCCTCGTTTTTCTCTCATTTCTCCATTGATAAAGCTTAATGAACTTTATGTAGGCCGAACAATCTTTAAAGAACTTCAAAAAACTTAAGTAGACTTAAAAAACTTTACAAGATTTTCTCATTGAAATCCCTGTCCAAGATTGAATTCCTATTAAATATTATCAAACTTTATTTTCCTTTTTTTTTTTGTTCGAGAAAAAGGGGATAAAAAATGGACTGCACGAGTTGTTAAAATCGAAAGGCCGTAAGTGGAAAACGCCGTGCCATGGTCAGACGTTGGTGCAACTGATGGATGCTGGAATTACTTGGGACGAATCTTTGTCGATGGTAACTTGGTTCGAAGTAATTGAAGACGCCTCTTACCCATGGATAGGACTTGATTTATCGAGCACACGCTAGATTCGAAACTTTATCGCTTTTCATGCCCTCCTACTTCACTATCGCACCCCTTTCGTTCCCTTTGTGTCATGCTGAATTTCTTCTATTCTCCTCCTCAGCTTTTATAGCAAAAAATTCCGCTTATCGATTTTGAGCAAACATTGCATAGAACAAATACTCGCTTTACTTTTTTTCTGCATTCATGATAATTCTTCTGAAATTTCATTCGGAATTTTTCTATCTGGAAAAACATTTCATTTTCACCAAAAACTTGTTACCAACTTCATTTTCCAATTCCCTTCTTTAAGGGAAATTCTTTATCGAAACCTCTTTTCTAATCTCTTTTTCCAACCCCCCTGCTTTCCCACCTAATTTCTCTACCTCTTTTTTTCCAACCTTCTTCAAACGCTTTTTTTTCCTACCTCCTTTTCCATACCTCTCTTCTTATCCTATTTACCTAACCTCTCTCTTTTTCAAACCCCCTTTCGCCCTCTTCAGTAATCTTCACCGACATTTCAATTTGAACCCAATTTGTCAAAACTATAAAAAAAATTTACAGCAATTTGAAGAAAATATCTTCTCATGAAATAAAATGTTAAATTTCATAAAATTAAATGGGAAGAACCCCAATTTGGAAGCTTCACTTCACGAAATTACTTTTTTGAATAAAATTCAGATCAATTCTTCAAATAGAGGAGATTTTTTATTATTTATCTTTTCTGTACGGGTCCTCGTATATATTGAAGATCTAGACAAATTTATGTATATTCGCATTGGAGAAAAGAGATTCTTTCATTTCTTTTTTTCATTTTATGTGGTCGAAACGCCGAATTGAAACGATCACGTTTACAACGTTCGAGTGGATACTCTGAAAATACGGGTTCAGCGAACTTTCTTTCCTACTGTTCGAGCTAACCGTTGAAGCAAAAAGTGATCCGCCCTATTTCTAGATCCCAGATGTATAGCGTCATTCAGATATCCAATCCTTTTAAATTTAAAATCTACCATTGATCCTTTAAAAACTTATACATGTGAGTCAATCCCTGTGTCTTATTATCTAGAATTAATTCATGTGAAAGCAAAATAATCATTCGCTGACTATACAATCAAGAATTGTTTGTTCACTATTTATTTAAGGGCATGTGATACTTTACCGTAAGAGAAACATAGTTTTCCCAACTTTACGCTCGCAATAATAAATATTTTTTTGCTAAAACTAGGCCATTTACTTCCGTCTGTACGAAACGGAGGTAAGTGGGCTAGTTTTAGCAAAAAAATATTTATTATTGCAATATTTATTATTATTGCAACCTCATGGAAGAAATAGAAATTATCGAATGCGAGGGATGAAAAATAATTAAGTGAACTAATTATTTTGAAAAAATTTTTCTTGAACAGGAAAACAAAAAGTGGAATTTCTAATCTATGTTTGTATCTATGAGGGTTAAAGAAATGTTTTGCAGTCTTTTGAAAAGAGGTTAAGAGTAGCAGTAAAAGAAACAATTACGAAATATTTTTTACGAGAGTCGAAAATTATAGCAAAAGAAAAATAAGAATTTTATTGCTCTAGTGTTTTGCACCACCCAAGTTTGGTTTAATAAGCTCAATTTACACGTCTTATCATTTAAACACAGCAAAGTTCCTCAAAAAGTTGTAATGAGCTTTGGCTTTGCAGAGAGCACATCAGCTGGATGAACGACTTTCCACTCTGTCTTCTAAAAATTGCGATATTGCACCCACTCAGACTCAAGTCGGTTGACTTTATAGTGCTTCGCTGTATGTAATTGTGAAAAGTTCTGAGAGTTTAAAGCTGCTCTCGTGTTTTGGTGGTTCAAAACAGATGAAAAATGTTCTCAAGAGGAATAAAACCAGACATTAAAATTTTTATCTTTTCGTTGAATTTATAATTGTATAATATTATAAGTGATGTTGCATGAATTTATAACTCTTAAAATCCATCAGAAGTTTTTTATTTGAAAAAGAATAAATGAAATTTATTCTTTATTACAGAAAATTCTGTAAGCTCTACATAAAAAGCTATGCTGTCACTATTTTAACATAGGGCTTCTGTAATAGTAACAGATTTTTTTTCTGCGTGTAAAAAGTAAAGTCGAAAGTCTCGTCTATATGTATAAATTTATCGTGCGATGATTCGATATAATTTTACTCATGATTCAAGTCTAGACCAGAATTCAGAGAAAAATTTTCATTTTTCTACGAAAATGATGATCATTTCACCCCCGAGAGCCGTTTTACTCTCTCTTGTCCCACAATTCTTCAAAGCAAGAAGCAAAACTTTCCTTTCCTTCTCCTTTCTCCTCGAAAAAATGATGAAAACCGATGAACGAAAAGAGAGTATATCCTAGAACTTGGTGCCATCGAAACTAGTAACTCCGCAACTTTTCCGCTTTAGTTTCTGCCGTGAAGCGTTGCATCCTCGACGCTCGAGTCGCGGAATGCACCACAGGGAGAGACTTGACTCGATGGCTGGAACGACACTCCAGTGTTTTCGTGGCATGGAAAGAAGGAGGTTGCTTGCGATTCCCTTTGATTTATGGGAGTTTCGAAGGTACAGCTAAAGACAAAGGTGCTATGGAATAAGAAAGACAGAAAAGCGGAAAAAAGGAGGAGAAGAGTTGAACGTAAGAAAGTAGGACGACGTCAGAAAAGACGGCTACTTTTTGTCCATTGTCGTTCTTCTCGAACGTGAACCATAAAAGAGAAGACGCCACCGTTCTGGTGATAACAGTAGTGATGCTGAGCCGTGCTTGTTTCTCGTTCTACTCTATCCTTTCAACCCTCTTTTCTTACCCTCACACTTATGCCCAGACTGGACGTGGCTTGTTTTCCTACAAAGAAGCCAGATCCATCTCAGTTTCTTGACACGATTTCCCCGTTCCTCGTACCACCTTGCTGAAAACAGAACAGACAGGAATGCCTTGTTCCGCGACCTACATTTGCAGATCTGTCCAATACTCGATTGCTTCACAGAGTTTTAAGGATTTTCTTCTATTTCGTACTGTAAGCACGAAGAAAAACGTTATATCAGGGTTTTAGAAAAATGATCCATAAAAAAATAACATTTTCAAGTACACTTGAAAGTTTAAACGTTCAAGCTTCAATGCTTTCAAAGTTCATAAGTCCAATCTTAATTGCATCCCAAGTTTAAACAGTTATATTTATAAATATAT
>JAUESH010000008.1:4467800-4485082 GCA_032275165.1 Synergus magnus | reverse complement strand
AACAGTGAAATCGTTAGAGAAATGAAAAAAATAATGCTTTTCATCATTTTTCTAATGATTTTGCTAATGCTTGAGTCCATTTTTTTTTATTACAGCTTTTTCCGAATAAAATTTTTTGACTCGCCTCTTGAAATTAATATACATGTATATTAAATTTAATATGAAAGTATATTAAATTCACCATGTTACTGTATATTAAAATTCAGTAGCGGTAGTGCATATTTGCTTCATACGCTTGTATATTAAATATAATACAGATTTTTCTAACAGTGTAAAGAATCGATTCACCAAAAAACCGAATAATAAAGAATCGATTCAAAAATCGTTTTTTTGGTCCAAAAAAATCGATTTTTTCAAGAATCGAATCGGAATCGAACACCCCTAGGACCAATGATTGAGCAAGTCCAGAATTT
Source organism: Synergus magnus (assembly GCA_032275165.1). Classification (NCBI taxonomy): domain Eukaryota; kingdom Metazoa; phylum Arthropoda; class Insecta; order Hymenoptera; family Cynipidae; genus Synergus; species Synergus magnus. The sequence goes on along the minus strand of JAUESH010000008.1, from coordinate 4,484,669 downwards.
GACAAACAATAAATCATAGTTAAACAAAGTATTTTAGCCATTTTCGAATTCTAAATCTTTTTATTTTGAACCTGTAATCAAGAATTGAAAACTCTGATCGTTCAGGGTGTGACCATTGTTGGCTCAATGACAAGTTCCGTTAACAGCTTGCGGTGATTCATTAATTAGAGGCAGGGAGCGATACGCCTAGCCAAGGATATCGAAATCCACAGGAATAAGAGGAAAATATATAAGTTAAACGACTGACATGCCACTACTTACGATACTGACTGTGAAGTCGTGTTGCTCGTTTTAATGCTTATAACGATATTACATTACACGTACACGAGCATCGTAAAGTTAACTTTCTTATAAGGATATGTATCTTCCTTCGTCTTCTGTTTCTCTTATCAATTCTACCTATCTGTTAAGTACATTTCCCATACTATTCCTATTTCTATTCCCACTTCAGCTTTTACTCCTTCTCTCACTTTTGAGCCTTGTGTTCTTAAGACTGACTTACGCCCAGTTGCCACCGTTCCGCTCTGAATCCCATGAGCCATTTTATCGCTTTAATTAATGAGTCACTGAGCTTTGCACACCTCCCTCTATCTCAAACATCAACGAGACCTGTCGATGAAACTCCAAATGCCTTTGCTAAATTGAAACCTATTGCGGTTCGAAATCAAACTTCAAACTTCCTCGAAGAAGTTGCATTTTTTAGAGTTGAATCAACAGGGTTATATTTGTTGTCGGTCGAAACTTCGGTAAACAAACTGAGCGTTGTAAATTTTATTTCAGAATCCAATTTCTACAAGTTTTTTGACACTTGGATTACTAAGAATATTTGTTAGGACCTTCGAAAAATCATCAAAATGTTTCAAACTCGCATAGAAATTCCGTACGTTTCGTCCTAGCTAAAAAAAGTATTTCTATTACTCTATTAATATTAATAATATTAATATTACCCTATTATCCTATAGTACCTATAGGGAATAGAGTATTAGGGTACAGAGGTCGATATATGCCTACGCTTCACTGTTCTCCTTATTATACTAAACCACGCATGGCCTTTATGTGAGATGTCCCATGATTCTATGGAGGTGCACACAGGGCAGGCTTTCTACGACTGGGTATATCGGTTAGCATAATGCTCGTGTCGTCTGCAGATCTCTGGAATAATTTACAAAAGGCTGCTGGCACACTGCCCTGCTTTTCCATTAACCCTCGTCTTGCCCTCTCGAGACTTTCTCGAGCTGTGCAACTTTAAAAATCGTACCTAGCTTACTATATCCCTCGAGATTACACTGGCTTTTGATGCGAAATGTGCGAGCTTCAATGAATCAGAGAAAGCGCGAAATGGCTAAAATAAAAGAAAAAAGTGTAAAAAAAAGAGAAGGTTAAAAAGGGGAGATGAAAGGAAGGAGATCTGAGAGAGCAGAGAGGAGAGAGGAGAGAGGATTCTGAAGTTGCTTATTCGATTAATTAAAGAGAGCACTTCCAACTAACTGAGTAGTTTTCAAAGCGAACAGGTACTTCAAGATCGTTAGATGATTTTCACTATTTGATTAAACTGATGACAAGTTTCTCGAATGAAAGACAAGATTCAATTGAACAAATTATATATTATATTAATTGCGAAGTCGATTCATCTCAGCACCACTTTGTTAATGTTATTTTTTTACTTTCTTTATCTGGGGCCTTTATCATAGAATGCGTTACAAGGTTTATGAATTATTCAAGTGAAATAAAATAATTAATTATTATCAAAGTATAGAGAGTTTTATGAATAAATAAGAATATTCTTATAATTAACATTTTTTAATTTTAATATTTTAGTTTTAAAAATATTAATTTATTAATTAAATAATTAATTAATTCCGCTATATTACTAATTTGATTGTAATGGTTTTTATTTCTGAAGTTTCCAATTCTCAATATAATCGTTCGGTATTTAAAATTAAAATAAATTATTTCAAGAACTTTGAATATAATTTTTAATTAAATTCCAATTCTTTTAAATTGGAAACGTTTACATTTTTTTCACGTCGGGCATTTTTACTCTTAATGGAGTATGAAATTGAGGGCTTTTCTATAACTAAAATAGCGTTTTTATAATAATTTCAAGATTTAAAACCCCATATTTTATCTGGACTATATAAGTTTACAGTTATAGAAAGTGAACTTGAAAAAATTTCCATATGAACGTTCAAAATAGAGCAGTTAAGAAATGTGAAATTAAACAATCTGAACTATTTTAAGCGTTAAAAATAGAAGAAATTGAAGTATGAGCGTTTTAAAATTCAGAAGTCTTCATTAGTCCTTAATGTAATTCAAGAAATAATCGTTTTTAAAGAAAGGAAAACTGAAAAATCTAGATTCTTTGAAAAAAGAAGTAATTAACTCAGAAATTTATATTTATAATTCCCGTTATTAAGTCTCATGTAGAATTCGATGTTACACTTTCAGTACTAAATGGATTCAGGTATTAAGACATTAATTTCCATAGTGGGAAGTTAGAAACTTAAAAGCATTTGCAAACCAAATGGACCGAGCTGAAAGTATTATATTGGAGGCTTTCGAGAGTGTGGAGAATTTTCTGAAAGTATCAGTGCATAAGTTTCGCGTATATCTTACGAAGCAAGAATTCACTTTGAATTTTTTAATGCTCTGAAATTCATATAAAAAGAATTGAAGAGCTAAAGCTTGTTTTTTGGTTTTGATATATCAAAAGAGTTGTAGAATTTTTACTATTTACGTTTGAGCTTGCAAGTTCTGTGTATCTATTGCCAGCATGCGACCAATCGCCTATTTGCATAGCAAGGAAGAAAATGTGACATCTGAAGGCAGTATTCATCCTTTGTAAAAGTATTGATTGACAGAAAAGGCTGACAGCAAATCAGGTCAGTTGGTATTGGTACGTCTGTAAAGATACGCAACTTTTAATATCCGTTTCGACGTCCAACGTTAACTATTTTTCCCTTATTTTTCCTTCTTTCTTCCATATGTCGAAGCGACTTCGCGCCGACAAAGCAACCTCTTCGTGTTTAAACGTTGAAAACATTTTCAATGAAAGGAAGTCTTGTCATATCCACTCTTCAATCGAGACCTTGTGTACTTTCTGTTACTTTTACGTTTAACAGTTAATAATATAGTTCCACGTCTCTTTTCAATATAAAAAAGTTGATGTGAAAGTCTCGATATTGGATTTTTCTTGAATGACTGAGAAAATAAAAGGAAAGGAAAATAATTCCAAGAATCAGTGCCGGCATGTAAGGTTTAGAGCACTTTGTCTTGGGCTAATCTCACTTGGTGCAGTAAACAATGTAAGTTGGATAGCTTGACTGATTATAGTGTAGGTACGTCGAAAAGTCTCGGACGATCGATCGATCATAAATAGTAACTTAATTAGAAGACAAATGTTTACACGGGAGATGAATCGATTATGATTATGCAAATTAGAATTTCCTCTGGGATAAACACGGGTGTGAAGCAGCGACAGTTATCAGACTTGTGGATGATTAAAAAAGCTCTCCAAGTTTTTTTTTCACTTTAGTGTCTTTAATATTTAAATTTTATTTAAAATTTCACTCTTTCCAAATCTAAATAAAAAGAATTGGTCTGTCGTACAAAAATTGTTTCAAGCCAAAAATATATGAAACTTTTATCTTTTCGATTTATATTGTATAAAGGATACCTCTAATCTGAAAATAGCAAACTGACAAAATAGTGATCTCTTTCATACATTGTCACTTTGTCACTTCATGTAGAACAATAATGTTCAACTCAACTTGCCATTCATGGAAAGAAAGCAGCATCGAGTCAAAAAAATAAATGCAACTCACGACAGCGTGTTATGCGGCAAAAAATAAATTTTGGTCTCGTGATATGCATGCAGAAACAAAAGCGGTCCATCTGTTTTAATCGAATTTCAGGCAGCGAAACAAAACGAAAATAAGTTTTTGTTCAGGCTTCCGAACGAATGAGTTACGGCGAATATAATCGCTAAAGCAACTTTTTCAGTGTTCTCTTGAATATTTCGGTGTAGCCTTATGCGTGACATGCATACAGGAAAACGTGTACCTACGTATAGATATACGTGGGAGGCATCGCATGGGTCGTAAATTAATTTACGGCGATGCAAGGGCAATCTCGATAATTCCACGCATTGGACGGCGAATCGGGCTGGAGAACCAACCAGCTTATCGACGGAGTGTCGCCTATCCGTTATATCCACAGTAAATGCGGGTTATTCCCAACACAAATGGGCATTTGAATAACGAAATGCGAATAAACGGTTCATCTAACAATAAGTAGATATTTGTCACATAGCCGACTAGATTTTTATACTTCTCAATATAATCATTATCTACAAATCGGGGAATGTTCGGGTGGATATTATATAGTGAATTAAAATGTTTTTAATTTATTGTAAGGTTCACGCTAACATTAGTACCTTCATAAAGAACATTGAAAATATTCAATTATAATATCATATTATAGAAATTGGGTCGATTTCTATGTCGGGTATCATGGGTCAAATTTAAATACGCGTGTTGAACTCTAAAATAAATTTAATTCCAGTCGATTCTACTGGATTTCAGCGGATGAATAATATTATATTAAATTCCAGGAAATCCTATTGAATTTTCGAGAATTCTATTGAATTCAAAAACTTAGAATTCTCATTCTTCTCTCAATTCTCTCAATTCTCAAATTGCTTATGTGATACGTACGCAGCATATTGAAACTGCCAAAAGACTATAAAAGAAAAAACTTCTAAATAGTGGATACAAGAAGCCCGCTCTCTCTGGTATTTTATAACCTGTTCCCAGATAAATTTCATGAAAAATATATGATGCACTTGAATCGTGTATTTCACCTCGTAAAGCTTAAATACTTGTAATATTAACCATATAACGCCAGGTGGGAAGCCGAGTACCAGCAGAACGTAAACTTGGGACGATCTAACCGTTTGATAAGGCACGTTTGCATAATCCATGGGTATCTGCACGAGCCCGCTTATACAATAGCGTTCTAATCCATCCGTTCCATCAAACTCGAGACTCTAAAGCTAGCGATCGGTGACCGAGCTTATAAAGGCTATTACTTGGTAAAGGCTATACACTTAAAACAACTGCAAGAGTCATTGTCCTCAGGCTTTGCTCAAACTACTCGCGATGGATAGGCACTAACTGCGTATCAAAGATGTCTCCGTAAATCGTTATTTCATAGCCGTAAATGCATCTCATACGCGATATACAAGAAATACAGGAAATGAGTGCTTGCCTTCACCTGTAAAACATTGTGGTTCGCCCGTTTTTTATGTGCTACTACATATACATATATGTTAATTCGCGGTAAATTCTTGCGGATATTTGATTTAAAAATCATTTAACTCTCGCACTCTGCGTTATTCGGTTCTATTCACTGTATAATAGATACAAATAAATAGTTAAAAAAACGATTAAAAAAATTATCTTGATGATTTACGATTGGTCCTACCAATAAATGTTTAAAAGAAAGTTTACAGGTCTGATGAGAATGTAAAAAAAAAAATGCATATTCGAATGAAAAGTGAAGTATTTTATTATTAAATGTCAGTATTAAATATTTAGGGTTACTAAAGTTATTCTTCAAAGGAAAGGTTAACTACATTTTAAAATAAAATTCTATCTCTTTTTCCTCGATCCTTAAAAAAATGCCGAATTTGACATTATAAAAGCGTTTAAATTTATTGGAAACTTACTCAATTCAAAGCCTTAGAAGTTTGATCCTTTCAAAGTTCCAAAATTCAGCTCATGTTTAGGAAGATTCCAAATTCGAAGTTCCCCAAAATTCCAAGTTAAATTCTCTCCTAGTTATATATAAATATAAATACATATATCAGATTTTCTTCACACACGGAGAAAATATACATTGGAGAAAGATTTCGCAAAAATTCAATGAAACCCGTGACATAGCTACATTTGGAGAAAATTTTTAATCAGTTTGGCAATGCTTAAAATTATTTTGCGTGTTTATTCGATCTTTCGTCACTACACGGAAAAAATTTGTCGCTTAAAATTTAATACATTGTCGCTGACTCCGCGGGATATAGAGTTTTATAAGACGCAGTCCCAGAAAATTTCAGTGACTTTTCATTAACACTAGATTGCCTAAGGAAGTCATTTTGACTGCTTACGTACCTATTCACAGAGTGAAAAATGTTGTAAAAAAAAAATTGTAATTCTTCTATTTTAAACACTTAGGAACATAATTGTTTTTCTAATTGAAATTGAAAAGCAGTCAAAATGACTTCTTTAGGCAATCTAGTGTTAAATAATCTTCAACTTTTTCTATAATTTAATGAATTTCTTCTATTATTTAATAAAAAGTCACTGAAATTTTTTGCGACTGCGTCTTATAAAACCCTATATCCCGGAATCAGCGACAGTGTATTAAATTTTAAGCGACAAATTTTTTCCGTGTACAGTTTATTAACTCCAAATTTACAACAAATTTACATTGAATAACCTCTTCTATTCCAAACGTAAGGGCGATCCAGTAAAGTCAACCAATTACGGCTTGTTAATCAGCGTGACGTAGTAGTAGGATCGATTTGATCGTAAGCATGTAATTAGCAAGGTATTAGTCGAGCGTGAGTACACGATCACGGGAAGTCGCTCGTTGATTCAGAATCGAATAATGAAACTCCAAAGTTCCTAACGGCGCGGTGGGCCATTATATGCGATTATGTATACGTATATGATTACTATTTGTATGTCTCTATGTATAATGAGCCTATCTGCTCCTGTTATGTGCAACATTGTACTGCCTATACATGCTTCTGTGACAAATGGATTAGATTTCTCTACTTGAGCGACAGCAGATTCAAGATAGTCCTTGTAAACTGTATTTGATATCAAGGAGATTCGTAATGACGCCCCTCAGAAGGCTTATACGATACACCAATTATTGATAATTATTTGTGTCTTAATTGAAGAACGTCTTTGTCAAATGAGAGTATAATATTCACTTGCTTGGAGACAAAACTATAATCAAGGGAGATTAGGATGCTGGTTAATTAATCAAGACTTGGGATTTAGTATATAGTTATATGTAGTTATAATTAATTATAACGTAGAAGTTTGTGAAGCTATGAATTTTATCAAAAATAATAATAATAATTTATTATAATAATTTATTTGATCAAGTATTGAGCTTCATTAACTGAACTAATTAAACTTCAACATACATGAAGTAGTCTTTTGTATGTACGGATTTCACCCTAAACCAATGCATTCTAAATATAGTTGCTTTCAATTACGGATCTGTTGTTGGCTTCGATATTGATTCTCCCTCGAGATGATGTAACTCTAGCAGAACTTATGGAAACTACTTCACTCAAATCGGCTCACCAGTATGCTTTGTTACAGTCAGCACAACGCCAAGTTAGCATATTCAGGCGTGGATTTACATACAATAGAAGTGAAAAGTCACCCCCTGCTGAATAAAAAATATCCTACATTAGAAAAAGGATATCTCTCGAATACGGAAACTTCGATGAAAATCTTTCAAAATGTTATATTTGTGAATTTATACATAACATTACACTTTATTTCTCTATTTTCATTTTTTACAGAAAAGTATATTACATTGTGCAATTTTTTTTATTATGACAAAACGGGATTAAATTTTACAAAATTAATTTTGCTTTTTTCGGATAATTTAAAAAATTAAAAATTCCCTCGTTCCTTCACGAAAACGTGAGAAAATCAAAATGTAAAAATCTGATTCAGAAAAATTTGAGTAATTTATAATCAGTTTTAATTATAATTAAAATGATTAACTAATTATCTGGAGTCAGTCAGTGAAGAAATATTATTCTAATTTTTAATGAGAACTAATTTCCTGCTTCCTGGATGATTTGTTAGAGCTGTATTAAAATTATCAACCCTTATTACACCTCACGCTTAGCATTTTTATTGAATTCTAGCTCCTATTAAATAAAGTCCAACCCCGAAAGGAAACTGCTGGTGTTGCTTCTTTTTGTGTATTTTTCGCAGGATATCGTATATTTCGGAGAGTACATTTTTAATCGTGAGAGAAAAAATGTATAAAAGGAAGGGAGATTGATAAATAGGCAAAGTGGTAAACAACTACAATATGCTTAACTTAAGTTTTTTTTATTTCGAGTGAGATAATTTGGTTTCTACCTTTTTCACTGAACTGCAATCTCAACCAGTGCTTTTAATACTGAATTGTGCGATCTATTTTCTCAGTGGAAAAATGATTACTCGTAGAAAATTATAATTCAAGAACGGAAAATTACTTTCCGACGCTTATTTTTTATTGGGAATTTCAAATTATACTGTAATAAAAAATAAGCGTTGTTAAATACTTTGGAAAAGTGAGTTGAAATCGACGAAATTTGCTCTCTATTATGAAAGTCAAATAAGTCGTACCTACTTTTGGTTCATAAACTCATATTTGAAGTGACAAAGGACTAACCTGTGTTTACTTAGCGAAAGGGAGAAAACAGTTTTATACCTTGTTATCCCACTGTGTAACACCAAGGCTCTCCTAAATGCGGAAAAGGGTACATAAATACAGCTTAGATTCTTATAAAACGTTAAAGCCACCACAAAAGGGTCAGACGGGTCGATCAAGATCGTACTTTGAGGCTTAAGATTTGAACAAGCATTCCAAACTTTGATAATTAATTTTTGAAAGAATCCACACGGAATAACGGTATAACGGAATTGAATACAAAGGGGACGCGATTGAAAAGAGATGGGAATGAAGTAAACTGAAAAACGAATCTTTGTTGAATAATAAAAAAGGAAGGTGAAGAGCGGTTTATCGTCAAGGTATGCCCACAATAGGACAGTGAAATTGACATGTTAGTGTCAATGTCAATTTCAATGTCCTATTGTGGAGACATATCTTCTAGGGGATCATAAAAAGTGCATTGCATAACCTGTCTAGAGCGCTCGCGCCAGTTCGTTAACCACTGCGATTGCAGTGCCTTGACGTTAGGTATTTTATATATCTAGTTTCCTGGGGCGAGTTTCAACCCTCTATGAATTTCGCCCACGATCCACCGAACGCTCCTATTAGGTGGGTACATAAACCGATATCGTATAAGGTTATTCACCTGACGTTGTGAATTTTAACAGTATAGGTGACCGTAACACCGTAAATGTACCCACGACACCTTCTCTCGACTAAATTATACGAAATCGTTTAATTTACATTGCAAATCGACCACCGTCCCTTCAAATGGGCCAGTTCCTCCGCCACTGCAAGGTGAGCTTAACGCATTATACACAGTGCCTAAATCAAATTAAGGGAGAGAGAGACTAGTCACTACTTATTTCATTAGCTTGCAAACTCTAACTTCTCAAAATTTCTCTTCCAATTTAACTTAAATGCTGATTCTAATTTCTATGATAAATAGTGTAAATGTAGAATTGAAATGAATTTGTTAAATATTACGAGAAGTATCCAAAATGCCGAAACATTATCACTTAAAATTCTCTTTATAATTACTCTTTCCTGTTTTCAATATTTCTGGTTATTATTGATTAGTGCAATTTTCCCTTATATTCAAAGTTTTTTGAGAAATTGGTTAATATTCAATGAAATATAATTGAATTCAATTATTAGTTTTGAAAGCAGTGGATTTCACTAGTGCAAGGATCACATGGACCACCATATTAGAGACATAAAATTGAAGATACTCCTCGTTAAATTCCTTGGCTTCTTTGAAAATATTATACATTTTAACGGCGACCATTTTATTTCCTTTTGCCGAACATTTTGAGAGAAGTTGGAATGTAATTAAGGCTGGTTTCAGACTTCTAATGGTCCGATATTAAATTTAACCACCACTTAAATTTGAACCGAAGGTTCTTAAGCCGATGCACGTAATCTCGGTCTCGTCGAACTTTTTCCTGAGTCGAGTCTCTCTTATTCGTTCTAGCTAGTCCTGAGAAGAAAATAGGTTGTAACGAATTATTTTTTACACATTCATTTTACTCTATTTTTGAAATTAGAATTTTAGTATTTATTTATTTATTTTTATTTAGTGCTTAGTGACGAGATAGTCGTCGAGTTGGGTCAAGACAATAAATAAATAGATTGGCGAGTTACAGATTAATTCGGATTTTCATTTCTTTTCATTTCATTTCTTTATAGGATTCAACGAAAGCAACCCCTTTACGTGGTTGCAATCTAACTATAGTTTTTATTATACATTCATTTTTATACTCGTTTGTGATTGACCACATTTTACTGTGCTTCAACGATCCAGTCACACACAATGTCTTACAGATAGAAAACAAATGGAAGAAGAGAGCTAAATGTATTTCGACAAGAATCACGGACCCTTCAACCGCATTCCATTAGTGGATGCTTTTATTTCATTTCTATCTTGGATTTATATAAAGAAATGTAAAGAACCTTCTATATCTGTCTCATGGGAATGTGTAGGACATAATTTCAATATTTTTGCATTTTTAACGGATACAATTTTATGGCTTCGAAAAGAACCATTCCTTAAAATTTTCCCAGCGTGTTATTCAGAATTTCTAAAGAAATGTCTATAGATATTTTTAATAGTAATTCTAACTTTTGAAGCATTGAGCTTTGGAAATATTAGAGGTATCCATAAACATTGGTAACATTCATCATTGGGAGCATCCAACTTTGATAGCCTCCAATTATAAACATAATAGATTGCTTATTAATCTGGATATAAATAACTTGTAGTCATCTTTATTTTTTTACTGAAAAAAAATCCTTTTTTTAAATTCCGAATGAATAAACTCCTTTTTGGTGATTTTTGTTTTGTCCCGGGCAGTAAGCAAACAATTATAAGCAGAGTAATGACGTTCGTCTTGGGGAAAGTGTCGGCGTCGCGATGCTTGGATGCTGTAGTTAAATCTCCTGTTCATGTCCAAAGTCTAGTACTGTGCAAATTTACAGTGCGTGGGTAGAAGCCGGGACTAACCGCATAATTCACTTCTCTTGTATGCGTCATATTTTACGTGCGCCGTCATGCGTGGGAGTGCGAATTGTGCATTGGGGAAAACCCTTTCTATGTGTACAATACACCTGCGCAAACACCAAGTTTACCTAGTCAGTGGTTATTAAGCAACTGATTTATTTGCAGCACCTGAATTTGTTAAAACCACTTTACGCGCAACTCCGTTTCAAAAGGGATCAATGGGACGATTTAATCGGGACAGATGTCCTGGAAATTATAAAAATGGTGTAAAAATAAATAAACTTGGAATTTTTTTTAAGTTTAATTATAGGTATTTTGAAAAGCAACACAAAAATCAGCTCCCGACAAGAAAACGATCCACCGCTCAAGACGACAATTAGGCAAGGTACAACTAACTAATCTGTCCTTCCTCCCGTGAAGAGATTAGTTTCCTCGGATCACTAATATTTATAATAATACATATTTATAATTGAGTGATTATGTGACGACTTTCTTCGATTCCAGGAACTGTGGCCACCAAACCGTCATCAAAATATAAATAAATTGACATTTTCACTTCAATCGCTTTTCTTTTTTTATTTTTTGCCATGTTTATTCCCTTTTTGTGATAAATGGTCGAATTTATTATAGAGCAAGAGGAAAATAATGCAATAACCTTTCTAAAAAAAGTGATATTTATGAGGTTGCAGACGATATATTGAATACAAAAAATTGAATAAAAAATGCAATATTAAACGTCCGCATATTAGCAGTAAATAAATTAATGTTTACTCAATTATTTTATATTTGAGTTTCTATGCGTTTTCGGTGCTACATTTAAAAAATTTATTCACTAGCAAGGGGAAATATTAATACTGTGCTTTTTCCAATAAACGAAATGTTTCATGTTCGCTTATTTATTTATGAGCATTGTATTGATTTTTCACTTCGGGCATTACCTCTTAAGAATTGTAAATACTGAATGAATTTATTTGTTTCTCTATTAAATAATTCGTATAACCCTATTTTTTTCAGCTTGTTTATGTTTAAATTTTATATTCGTATACAATATACGTATTAAGGGCCCTCTCGAAAAAAAGTGGTCTAACGAAATGTCTCGAAAATCTTGCATACATTGTTTTTGCAAGTCTGTTTGGCTTTTGAATGACTTGAAGGTGTAAGGAGGAAAACAAAATAATCGCGCGACTATTCTTACGAAATATTTCTTAAGAATAGATACTTCCTTAAAATAATAAATTCCAGGTTAATCTATTTCTGGCCGCTCTTTCTTATTGTTTGATTTATTAATTCAATTCTCGAAGCATTTTATCAAAATGAAATAAATTAAACTGATTAAATGAATGGCCTTACCTATATTTATTAAGACCCAGAAATTTCAAGGCAATGTTTTGATATTTGATATTTATTAAAATATCCAAAATGTTGCTCCTATTCAGGACTAATCGACCGCATATACTATATGTATATGTCAAACTGCGGTTGGGAAAAATCTGAGGGTGGAACTTCTCGAGCTATACAGTTACATACATACATTACTGTTTTGATTTCAACATCGCATTGGTTTTGTTACACCAGAAGTTATGGGGATATTCATTAAAAGTAAATAATTGAAGTCTATAACGTCCAGCATCTCTCATCATCTTGGAACAGTGAGAGCTTACGAGAAAACTTTCGGCATAACAACCATCTGAACTTTCATAGCAGTATTATGAACTTCTGCTCGAGCTTATTTGAAACGATAAGAATATCGTGAGCTGATATGATTTACCCTTTCTAGATGAAGAAAAAAGAAACTTTAAAATGAAATTAAATTAAATTAAAATTTTTTATTTTTCAAAGATTATTTGTTTAATTAATAAATTGGAAGGTTTCCAGCTTAGAAAGCTTAAAGTCTTTTCAAAAATTCAGATATTAATGATTTTTGTTGATTTTGATGCTTCAAAGTAAAAAATGTCGTTAGCATTATGAGCCATCCTGTTCGTTATTAATATCAAAGGGCAGAGATCTCTTCTAATCATCTCTTGTAGCTTAGTTATCATTTGAAATTGCGGTCACGGTGGAAAGGGAAGTCTAGATTGTGTAAGTGAATTACAGAGAAACAGAGAGCGCGTAAACTTAACTGGTTTCTGTCGTTTCCTAAAGTTTCATGCTGATTTACGCACTCAGCAACAGCCTCCATCTCTCGACTTAGTGGTTTAATCGTCTGCTCGCAGAGTTGTGGTACTACTAACACGATGCAGATAATTTAGACGTGGATCCTGTATTTTAGCATAGGGTCTTACAAGGGCAAATGTCACGGTAAATTGCTGTTTGCAGATGTTATCGACATCTATCCTCATTTCAACAAATATTTACTGACACTCAGAGCGATTGCTCACTACTAATTCAGTAGAATTAACTCAAAACGTAGTTTTGAATTCCTCTTGAACTTCAACTTAATCTGCAAATTAAATCATTCATTTGAAAGAGTTGAGAAGTTGATTTATATGTTTGAAAGCTTCCTAATTTATAAAATTGGCATGTTTAGAAGTATTAAACTTTCAAGGTTGAAGAAATTCAACAAACCGGGGAAAAAAAAGTTTGACCATTTTAAACTTCTGAAATAAGTGTAGATTAAATCCTTATTTATAAATATTTCCTCAAAGAGAATTAATACAAATTCACTTTCTAATTGAGTTCGTAGGACGTGACATATCAACTTCTAACTTACCTCACTCCTTCGATTATTAATCAATCATAATTTTCTTCTATTCTTCCTGTAATTATTTCACGCTTCTTTCTAAGTCGAGGAACAATAGACAAAATCAGGAAAGGAGTTAATTTTCGTGCCTTACATTCCTCGTGGAATCTGTTGGATCGCGAGGAGAAAAATTTCTTCGAGTGACAGAACGAAACAAAGTAAAACAAGGGTGGGATGAAGTTCGGAGAGTAAATGTGGAGTAGGACAAGACAGAGAGGGACAGGCGCGATCCGGAAATTCCATGCCGACTATATAGGAGGGCACGTAATAGTAAATGTTGGCCAGGAGCCAAAATTAATTACAACGAACATCTTCCGTTGCTTCTCCCGATCACAGCTATCAACACCCTCGGAACCTTGCCTTCTACTCTAGTACCTTGGCATTGTCTTCATTTCACCACTTTTTTTTTATTTTTAACCCGAGCAGAAACAAGTTCAACTCTGTTTGGCTGCAACCTGAAAATTCACTGAAGCGAAAAATTCCATTCTGTTGAGTTTCAACTGCTGTTATGCAAAGCAGTCGTATTCTCATATTCTAATGCACATTTTGGGAATTCCATATTTCAGATTATCTAGAAATATTCAGAATTATTCCATTTTATGCGTCAACCGTAGAGTTGGGAGGAAGACATCAACTAGGGAAGCATCTAAGTGTGGTATCGTCCAGCTTTGGAAGCATCTAAATTTGGAAGCCTTCAACTTTTGAAGCACTAAACTTCGGAGGCATTAAACCTTGGAAACATTGGAGGCTTTCAACTTTGGAAGCTTGATAAATTTGGAACCAATCAACTTTGGAGGCATCCAACTTTGGTACCAATCAACTTTGGTAGCATCCAACTGTAAAAGCATTGACGTGTTTTTGAATTTGCCTGACGAATAATTACACTCAACTCGCTATATATAACCTCCCTCGATTTATTGGGTTCCTAGAATTTCCGCCAGTCTCATTCGACCATGAAGGAAACCAACGAGCAGGCCATGCCCGAAACGGACGGTATATCGCGTGTTAAGTATATTAAAAATTCCCAGACATTTCTAAAATTGAGGATTTATTCTATTGAGAAGATGATAAGTTAAAAAGGTCATAAATCTAGAAATAGGGATTAGCACCTGGAGATTCTGATATTTGGGAAGCGCAACGATGCACAGCGCATTTTCACGTGGAAGCCTTAAATTACCACGTAATCCAACGATGCGATTAATCGAGTGTTTACCGAGACACGAGATTCGCATCTTAATCGATGCCCCGGGAAGGCCATTAACCAGCCAGGAACCCCTGTGATCATCCAAAACCTTCAAATAGGCTGACGAGTATCATGCGCTTGACAGATTCTAAAGAGTCAATATTAATCTAGCCCCACTACTTGATGCAAAACAAATTATCTCGTGTTCAGAATTTCCTAACGGAAATTTTTTTTACAATATAAAATATCTAGGTTAATTACACCAAACATTGTATTTAGCTACAAGTCGAAACTAGTTTTTTTTTTTTGCAAAAATTCTCGTCTTTCGACATGCTTTCTTTTATATCTTGATTTTTTTATCTCTGCCTACCATTTTCTCTCTCTCTCTCTCTCTCTCTCTCTGCAGAACACGTTTATTTAATTCTTTTATGAAAATTGTTTGTACAATATTACATACATCAGGTTAAGTTTAAATCAGTTTACCTTTGAGATAATAAATCCATCTGCGGTGGAAAAGGTGAAAGGTATAGAGTGAATTACTTTCAAATTGAAACTTGGTGAGTTCGAGTTGGTGAAGCTGAATCAATAGCACGAGTAGTAATATTTCATTTCATAGACTAATAATTGTTGTCATCTCTGTTATTCTCACTCAGCAACTTAATCTGTCATTTAATTATGACACGCACAAAAGGCCGAGGGACAGATTAGAAAATAGGGGAACGTTGAATTTGTTACTCATCGCTGATGAATGTACGTGAATTTCCTCTTGCATGTTCGTCTTACCAGACTATAGCTCATTGGAATGTGAACTGTCTGAACTGTCAGCTCAGTTAAGTCTCTTCTTCTGCATATTCAGACGTGACACTTACTCTACTTCCTTATTTAAAAGAATATCAGAAAAGCTATAAAAGTGCTATCTCGAAAATTACCCCTTTAACGTCACCAATCTATTTTTGATAGATGATCATTCAAATTTAGAGTTTTTCTCTTTTATACTTGTAAACAACTTAATCCTAAAGAGGATGGCAAAAAGGGGGTTGAAAAAAGGTTGGAAAAGAATTTGGAAAAGATTTTTGTTTCACATAAATGTTGCAAATTTAACTTTCATGTTAAAGCTCCTTTCATTTAATAAAATATCCTCTATAGGATAAATTTACCTGAAACCCTCAAACTAGGCAACTCCGCGGCAAATATGCTTCGAAAATTTTTTCTATTCCTTTTTTAAATAGGCCTTAATTAATCATGCAGATACTTCACTTTTTCATAAGCTGCGATTAAAGCTACGTTAAAACTGGAAAATATTTATTTTGGTGAGGGAGTCGTTGAGAGTTTAAATTGGCCAATATTCTCGTGAATGAAAATGCCAAAGTATGGAACTTGAAGGATGTAATTTAGGAGTTTCGATTTTCCCTCGAGTTGTGATGTGGAAGTAATTTCCTCTCGACTTGGGTCCCTTCTCGAGCGCTCGTATTATGCTTTAATGAGACCAGGGTCTTTAAGAAAATTGGGGTAATCCTGCATTAAGCTTAAATGAATATAGGGTAGGAAACAAAAGTGCCAAAGATGAGTTTCCTGCTAACTTTCAAGGTTTTCTCTACCCGCAAATATTTCCAGATTAAGCTTTTCATATAGTTATAAGTTTATAAACTGGTTAGCCAAACGCGCTTCAGTGACTTTGGCGTCCTAGGGAGGCCAAGAAAAGCACAAGAAAATAATCTACGCCCAAGTTATGATTTTAATAGGGAATTTAATAAGCTGTATATTTCTTAAGGATGGTTATAAATTATTTTCAAAATGCGGTAAACTAGTGCTATTCAATTTTAAAGTTTAATAATATTCAAAAAGACTCATTGTTACTTGTTTCTGTTTCAGGTGAGTTAAAGAGCTATAAAAGAAACGTGAGGCATGTCAAGCTTGCTTGTATTGGGTGAGTAAATAAATAATTGTAAAATATGAATCAACTAAATTTTATAT
>JAUESH010000008.1:4425456-4443643 GCA_032275165.1 Synergus magnus | reverse complement strand
CAAATTTCATGAATTTATCTGTACGCGTTCTCGAGATATTGCAGGATCGTTAAAAGCGTGACATACACACACACACATCCGGACATTTACTCAGGGCATCATATTAGATATATTCCCCTTGAAATATGTACAAAAAAAAACCTTTTTTTAGAAACTGGATTTTGTCATCACTACAAAGCTTCCTCTATGAGGAAGCAAAAAACAACAGAGTCCTTTGAAATAACTGCATAACCTATATAAACGCAGGTAAACAGACGTTCAAAGTAGCATTTCTTACACACTTGTAAAAAAAAATAGTATGAGCAATGAGTGCGGGGCCGCTGATTGCCCACTCGTGCGGGTGTGTGCACTTGTGGACATGAATTCCCGCACTTATTGCACAATATACTATTCCTTTGATTGTTCTAAGTAATTCATTAGTCCAATAAAGAGTCGATTCATAAACAGTCCTTGTAATTTTCTTTACATAAAGTAAATTTTTCTCCTCACAATTTTTCCAGCATTTTTTTGCCTAGTTCGCTTTTCTCCGTATCTAAATGGACTTGGATTCGCATTTTCCGGTGAATGACTGCGAAACCATACAACAATGGACTTGCGGGCGTTGTTCGTGAACGACGGCACTGCGCTTTCAATCCGCGATGCGGTTCTAGAAGCTCGAATTCTCGAATTAACGGCAGAGGGTATATGTGAACCTGAAATGTCTGTCAATACTTTTACATGTACCCTTAATAGAATAACCTGACTAAATTCCCGTACGACTCATAATCGCATTATCTAAATCGAATCATTTCAATTGAAAAATCGGAAGAATTAAATTAAAGAAAGTAAATAATTGGTGCTCGCGCGCGAATTCGTATGAGTGCATTAAATTTCCAATTGCTTGCATTTTTAATCTCGAACTCTCATTTCCAGAAGGTTTTTAATCGGTTACAAACGAATTTATCGAATTTTTTTTACTAAATGAGTACACGTTGCGCTATATGTGTTACTTTCTAAAAGTTAAAACATTTTCTATCCTCAAAAATGGAACCAATACAATCTTTGTCGAAGGCATGCAAAAAAAGTAAAAAAATATATAGAAAGAAGCTCGTATCACTCACGCTTCCTCGATACACACACACACACACACACACACACACACACACACACACACACACACACACACACACACATATATATTAAAAACAAATTTAATGACTTGGTTTTAATTTACCTGAAAATATTCCCCGTGAAATTGAATTATTTTCGATTGAATGAAAGCGATTGGAGTCTAAGGAAGAAATAACAGGTTGTCTTCTACTGAAAGCAGAGGGAGTTTCACAGTGATTTGCAGTTCGTTTTCCGATTTCGCTAGCTCGGTTGCCAACCTAAGTGTTCGTCTCGAAGGCTCATGGGTGCTTCAGGACAATATATCTGTCTCTACAGCCTGTTGCTTCTCACTCTATCCCTCGTCCCTCTTCGTTTCTCGGCTCGTTCGAACTACTCCCGATGACTTTGTCCCTTCTTCGTAAAATACCACCCGCATCCTTAAAGTCGAAACCAGGCCGGAGCCAAGACGGTTATCCCCGAGTTCGATCGCAGCACTTCTATCTATACGTATATACGGATTTCCGTATTTCTCTTCTGATCACTATATGTTTCCAGTGAGAGTTGCCTCTTACATTACAAAAGGCGAAATTAGATTTGGCAATTTTTCTTTCTTCCAGAAGCTTGGCGTTTGCCGTCTTAGCTTCACTACGTATACATTCCGAAAAAGATGAAAGAGAAAGATAAAATAGTTCGATCTATTTTCGACCTTTTCCGTCTTACTTTTATCATGTCAGCCTTGAGAGAAATCTCTTCAAATAGAGATGTTCTTTGTATGTAAATAGTTTGCGATTTCCTATAGATACCAAGATTTTTGGCCTATTTCGAAAACGTTTTAATATTTAGAAATGATAGATATGCAAAACTCCCTAAATATCGATTTGATATACAACAGGTTCCTCTATTCCATTTATATTGTACATTTTACATGAAGGTTCTAAAATATCTATAAATTACTAAGGAAGGGAACATTAATACATAAGAGAGCTACATCATTTCCGAATTATGTAAACCGACTGAGAGAACTAGAGTATAATTGTGTTATTACTCGAATCGTATAGTAGAAACAGTCATAACACCGAAGTTTGGGTATTATGGATAGAACAGCGATATTGTTTCACGTATGCAACCTAATGACACTTTACGTGATTACAATGCATATTGTACGATCACATATGCCTTCTACTATTTTCTTTTGCATCGATAAACTTCTTTGTGGAAATAAGTCCACATCAAGTTAAAGGGAAAATATTAGAAAGAAAGCAGAAAAGACATTTTTTTAAAAATGAGAGAGAACAACAAATCGATACAGCTTTCCTAATTCTAATCCTATGTTCAACGCGAATTGAACCTGTTGCTCGGGCTCTCGTTGGCCAGAACGTCAACCTCTTAGGTATATGTAGTTTCCACGTTTCCACATTTCTATATTTCCACTTACTAACCCTCCATTCTTCAGTCTGAGGTACTACAGGCTGGTTATACTGCTCTTGAACTGACAGTAAGATATATGTAGTATACATATACATATGCATACTAACATAACAGGAATCACATGACAAAGAGGAGTAAAGTAGTTTATTGCAGGAGCTTACGTATATCCTGGGGTGAAAGGTCAACCGCTTCAAAAGATTCCATCGAGTAGCCACCTTGTCGACTAACCATAGCGAACTATACTTGAGAAACTTGGGATCCAACCTCGATATCACCGCGAAAGATATCGTGTTTCTAAACCAACGAGCTGGCCTCCGCAGCAAGATCAGATTTCGGAACCGGGAAAGCGTTCTTCGTGCTGCCCAGAGGGTGAATATTAGCTTAGAAATACCCCCAATCCTTTCCTGACCGCTCCCTCAGATTATATAACTAGGTAAAAAACCACTAGTAAAATAAGTAAGAAATGTACTCTAAATTGAGGCCATTAATACAAAAGGGATTTTTGCAATATTATAAGACAGAATTTTAAAAATGAATTTATACAAGAATTTAATAATTCTATATACATATATTTTTATTAATATAACTTTCTAGATCCTTTTCACGAGTAGAGTAATTACGATGGTTCTTAAATGAATGCAAATTAAATGCCAATCGCTGTGACATGTTTAATTAGTCGAGTACAATTTTTTCCGTTAAATATTCGAACTTTTTTTAGCATTTATTTTTTACATTCGTTACAGTAATTACGAGGTGTTAGCTTCGCTAATAAATTCCCATAATTAGCTGTGGTGGCACCCCCCCCCCCCAAACTCTCACATGGATCCGCCCCTGTTATAATCTTTAATTTAATTTAATTCATAATCACGTAATTGACCCTTACGACTTGAGCCACCTGCAACGGTGACAAGCCTGTAAATCTTTCAAAATGACATCGACCCGTACATATATCTGAAACGCTGCACTCAGAAGTACACCCTAAATTCATTTGTGAGGTACAATAATAGAAACCCTCCACACATCTCTAATGGAACGTCGCGTCTATGAGAGCTAGGTTATCCAGGAACCCTTACTACGCAAGCCGGCCCAGGACCCTAAGAGAGTCCGCGTTTAAAGGACACATTTAAAGGACCTTACTAACATATGTCTCTGTTGACACCACTTTACAGGACATTACTCATACATCTTCGTCAACACCACTTTACAAGATCTTTCTTACTCACACATTGTCAACGGAAAAACTGTTGACACCTTTTTACAGGATCATACTCACAAATCTCCACATCAGTTGATATCACTGAATGCAAAATCCTGTACACTAATACTAGTCCGTTGACATCACTTTACACGGACTAGGGACTCAGATTGCATATATGAGTAGCAGGTTCTACAAAGGAAATCAGTCTTGAGTTCAACAGTAGAGAAGTGTAACAAGTGTACAAGGATCTAACAGCGAAGTTCTATAACGATCTATAAGTGAAGTTCTACAAGAATCTATAAGTGAAGCTCTACAAGAATCTATAAACGAAATTCTACAAGAATCTATAAGCAAAGTTCTACACGGATCTACAATTAAAGTGTAAATTCCTAGGAAAGATTATAAAAATTCCACCAGTGAACTGACAATTTAAACCAAGATCGTACAATTGAAACTCTCTATTAGTAACTGAGAAATATAACTTAATTTGTTAATTTAAAATAATAAATTTCCTTAAACTTAACAATAGAGAAAAAAATGGTTCTGTTGCCAATGTAGGAATTTAGTAAATAAATTTAGGCAGGATGTAACACTCGTTTACCTACAAAACTCTTTACCCTTCAATTTTTTCTGTGATGCTTAATTGGTCGTATTCTCAATTAAAATTCATCTCTTCAATTTTTAAAATTTGGAATTAGATGATAAACTAAAAATTTCGAGTATTTTGTATTTTATAATTAGAATTTTACATTATTATTTACGGACATACTTTTAAAAAGAGTGCAAAGAAATAAAAAAAATTATATTTACAAGTTAGGATTTTTTTTTATGAAACACGTTATAACAAGGATTGACGCTAAGTAATTTGCAGTCTAGAGGTGGAGCTTAATAACCAGTAATAAAGTCTTCTTTTCGATCTGCTCATCAGATATCATGTCACAGATATTAGACTGAAATTTAAATTTAAATCAGATTTTCGTGATCGGGTAATCCAAATCTTCATCACAGGGCAACTTGACCTTGATGCTGTCATTTGATTTGAAAGAAGATTTCAAAGTGTTTTGATCACAAAATTTCGAATTCAGGTTTAATACCTTCAATCGTATTCGTATTTTTTTTTAAATATAGTTTTTATTCTTTATATCAGTACCAAAAAAACGTGGCTGAAGTAAGAAATAAATGTAAAGACTCGGAGATGAAAGGGCAGAGAAAAAATATATTTTAAAGAAAACACACGTGACTTCTGATATTTATCAAAGATGGCACTTGGTTTATTTTGAAAAGAGGAATTGTGTTTTTAACACATTTTGCACGATATTCCAACCTTTTTACAGAACTTGGACAAATAAATGTATTTTTCTGAGAGTATTTTTTTTCGAGGTTTGATTCTCTCAAAAAATGATAACATATATAATATTTTAACAAATATTCTGATACACTACAACTTTAGAATAATTTTAATTTCTGAAATTAAGCACGAAGTTTCGAAAGAGTCAATGTCGAATTTTCTAGAAGGTTTGTTCCTGATCGCCGCATTTTACTCTAAATTGTTGCCATCTTCATTTTTCAGTCCACTTCATACTTTAATGTATAGTGTATACATAAAACTTTTTCAGAGGATAAAAATCTATGTATGTATTAGGAAGAAAATTATTTCCAATTCAAAAAGGGTCTATGCATATAAACATATTAATTTTATATTACATATTTCAATTAAATGAAGTTTCTTTAATTAATAAAATCTTTTAAATAATTACAATTTATATCAATTTGGTTGAACCGACCTCCAAAAGTAAAAAGTATAACGAACATGTTCCCTTAGAGGTGAGAAACTGCTCTTGGGTGATTTAGCTAATGAGTCACGTGGGAAAGGATTACTACATATGTTCAGGAGAGGTTGTTTTTGCTCAATTTTGGTGAAAATTACTTTCATGGTGAGACGACATTGGAGGGGTCGTAATTTTCTAGGAGGTTTTACGATCCCTTAACCTAGAAGGAATCTTAATGTGACGCCATGAAGTTAAATAAAGTGCTCTTTATCTCCCCGCTCCTGGTCTTATAAATTACGGAAATACTTCCTGTCGCATTTGTGCAGAGCGAAATAGCCGAGCATGGCAACTGATCTGAGTCTAGCCCGCTAAGGTGAATTCCACATCGGATGAATACCTATAAAAGTTCGCGACGCGACGTTAAGAATTCTGGCGACAGAAGGACTTTTCTGAAAATTCCTGAGAATCTTGAATATGTCCTTCTTTCTGCTCCAACGATAAATCTAAACCGCGAAATATAGTACGTTTTTACTTAAAACGATACTATTCCGGCTTTCGCAAGCTTCTCTCTCTCTTATTTCCTAGCACTAGACGTGAAATCTCTTCTCCTAATTCGAGATATAGGAGTGAAATTATACATATGAATGGCTTGTTGTGACAGAAATGTTTTAATTCATATATTTTTTCTCTATTACAAAGTCGTAGTCGAAGAATTCAATAAGAGTGCAGGTTTCTATAGACCAAATAAATTCCACTACGACGGAATTACGAAATAAGGCTTATTTCGAGGGAAGTTTGTATCCAACAATAGAAGCAGACCAAGATGTTTTTTCAAGAATTTTCCACTTGAAGGATATTATTGTAAGACGTTTTCCTCATTTCCCATTCCTAAGAAACAAGTAGAGAAGGTCTGCAACGGTGAATTACATAAATCTTAACGAAGCTTAGCGCCATGAACGGAAAACTTGTTATGATTATAGAAATCAATAGTAATTTGCTCAGACTAATTGCTTTTTCAATCTTTCCACATGGTCAACATAGCAGGAGAAGTTTATGGACGGCAGACGAAAATTCGAAAGACGCCATTGTAATAATATTCTGAAATTATTGATCCTCTAACGAACAAGATTTTACATAAATATCTTAATTACTTTTGCGCCAAAAAGATAAGGTTGGAAATGAATTTCACGGCGGTTTTTCACGACGTGGATAATCTTTGTAATAAATGTCAACGTAAATCTTTTGATACACGAGGTACTAACTTTTACTGATACACTGTAGGTTTAAGTGTTTCGATGTACATTGCAGAAATACAAAGACTCTTAGTCGGGTTCAAGTACTTCCGGTGGTCAAATAAATCTGCTCTCGGGTAATTAATTAGAGATTCATTTATCGAATAATTAATTTTTTACAATAAAAAGAAATGGTAAAAGCTTCTAATATAAAAGCGTCATCATAAATTGTGCAAGAGATCAATCAGAAAAGTTAGAGTCCATTGTTTGGATTCCTGTTAGAAATGCAGTCGAAGACTTGCAAGATATCTATAGAAAAGGAATTCACGTACATTCACGTCATGGAAATGATATAAGGAGCCAAGAAAGTATTCCCTAGTGATAAAAAGCTTCAGAAGATAAGCTTTCTCTGTCTACCTGTTTCAATCTCATGACCTGGACATTTTCCTTCATCGTAACGTTCTCTGCCTATCTCAAGAACACCGCGAAACCCGATCGATGCGGAAAAAATTCAGACGAGTTCTCTCATTCTTCTTCTGCGGAAAATTGCTTCGAAATGTCAAAGAGTGACATCGTAATTATTAGGATTCGAGACAACAGAGAATATGTATTTCCGGTGTTATTTATTTTATTTTTATGCAAGAGTATAATTACTCTATGTATAGGTGATTGGTGGTTGTTATTTAATAGCTTCTTACTCGGATTTTCAATGAAAGTGTGTTCACAAACTCACCTGAAACAAAATATTGCAATATTTTTCTTATAAAATATAGTAGAAGTAGATAAAAATTTAAGAATATTAATTTAAAAGCAATCGGCGTTGCTAAAATTTTTTTAATTCTATGGAACTGGGAAATATGTATTTTTTAATCTGAAGCCGCAAGAAGTGAACAATATCTAATTTCAGGCATTCAGAATTAAGCCAATATTGTGCATCATGAACCGTATTGATTCGCTGAATACACGAAATTTCTGCATTTGTAATATTTTTCGAACGCAGAGAATATTTATCATATTGACAATATTTTTAGATATAAGGTACTTTTTATCTATTCGACTTTAAGTTATTAACGAATTTTGTAATTAAATTTATGAAAAAATGCTCTCCCATAAAAATTCTAGCACCAAGGAACATAAAAAATCACAACCTTTAAATTTGCTTTATATAAGTCTTGCTCTCGTAAAGAAACTCATTAAAGGTCCTTAGACTGAATTTTTTTTTACCACAATTATAAGGTTGGGTTAAGTCGCGAGATGGACAATAAATTTGCTTGAGCCTCTTTTCACTCCTTGAGTTTAACGGGTATGATCTCTTTAAAAATATTTTAACAGGGCATTGAAAACGCCCCGTCATTTGTGAAACTTTTTTTAGTGAGAGCAAAAGCATGGAAAGTATAAAAAGTAATAAAAATATATTTAAAAAAAAGCTGGAGAGCAGCGACTTGGGGTTGGGTACAAACGTAAAACGCGTGGGACAGTAAAGAAGGACATATATATATTGCAATTACGACGAAATATATAAGGATATGAAAAGTTTTCGTGTCGTTGACACAGGCTAAGTTCAAAAGTGCAACTGCTCGTTACTAAGAAATATGTGGCAGCAGTTACCTGGTTACCTAAGTAGGCACCCCGCGTATACAATTTTCCTTTTTCCACACGAATTTCCCAAAACCCTTTCCCACCCACTTTTGTAAACCCCCTTTCCCACCCTCCATTTTCCATGTTCCATACACTTTTCCTAACCCCATTGCCTACCTTCTTTTCCAATCCACTTTTCGCTCACCCATTTTCCAAACCATTTTTTCTCGCCCCTATTCAAACCCCTTTTTCAACCTTCCTACATTTCCATAACGGGAAAGAAGTTTCAAATTTAAAAAAATCTATTTGCTGATAATAAATAAAACGACAATAGTTTAATAGAATAAAATTACAGCTTTCAATTTGTTATGTACGTCAATCGACATGAATGAAAATATAAATCCTGTGAAACAAAAAAAAAATAATTACACAACATAAAAGGAACATCTCTCTACACTCTTCTTTATAATATACTTTATGTTCACATAATTCATACGTTTAACTAGAGCACTCGCTCTTAATCCAAATTTAAACCCAAAAAATGTTGCATGGAGTCATATAACCCTTTTTTCAGCGTTGAAATGCAAATCTTCAGCATTTTAAGTAAATTACGAGAGAAGTGTAACCTCGTAAAAAAAAAAAAAAAACAGTTTCTTCTTTATAGTACGTAATTTCTGAGGCCAAAAGTGGAAAGACTCATAATGAAGTCAAGAATTATGCGAGAGTTGGTATGGAATGGGATGAAGTTTCTCAATTAAAAAGTGACCTACAGCTGACCAGATGCTAAATTTTCCGAGTGACCTTACAATTTATTGCGCGCAGAGTGCATGCTTATTCTGAGCTTTCCGGTTGGTAATTCGCTTTCTGTGAGTATATGCAGATATCACACCGAGAGTATACAATTTTGAATGGCTGGTTGGTGCATGAGAGTGGTATTATTTTCATCACGAGCTGCCCATACGGTACTTTTCGTTTTGGATAAATGTATACGCGTTTAGCTTTCGTGCAAGAATGGTTTAAATGCGCGGAATAATTAAATTTGAATCTAGCATTACGCTGGAAAAGCTTATTAAATTCATGTAGTGTTACGCTATATCTAAAACGCGGTAGTAATAAACAAGTGTTTTTATGATGTTAATTGAAGTAAAGACGGGATAATAAGGTTAGCTTTTATTCCAGTAATAACATGGAGCGATTATTATAGCTGGTAGTGTTAGTATTATTGAATGTTATGAGTATAGTTTCCTTGTTAGAGGCAAATGTTTTCAAAAAACGGATAGAGGAAAGTAGGTCTATATTACGGAAATGGAATTATAATTTCGTAGAGGTAAACAATATTCAGATAAGTATAGTGATGATATACAGAAGAAAGGAGATTTAAATTTTCCTTTTATTTTTCTTTAATAATATATTATTAATCGAGGCATCAAGTTAATAATTAATTCAGTGAATACTGTCAATATAATATATTATTAAATGTCAGTAAATGCCAATAGAAGATTATTTTGAGTAGAAAAGCTTCTATCTATAGATTTCCATTCAAGCTCACTATGAGATTTATAATAAATCAGGACCTTTCTGGGATAATATGTAGATAATAATAAATGAAAACTAATATATATGCGATCATAATGGCAAGAATACGCTTAGAGTTTAATTAATTCAAACTTGAATAATAAATAGAAGTTTCTTCCAACTGTCGCAAATATTATGTACCCTTTTAGGTTCCATTAAAAATGAAATTAGAGACTTTGCTTGGATTCATAAGTATGATACATTTTTAAACGTAAAAGCCAGTCTCTCAGGGGCTCAATATAATATTATTTTTTCCATCAAGGAGACGTGACACACGAGTCTATAAAAATCAAGGAGAGGGTAAATAGAGAGCCCTCTGGTTGTCTAAGGCCTAATTGAAAATGTCGTAAAAGGAAAAAGCTGCACTCAACGAGAGCAATTGCAACAATGTCTCATCGCTTAGCAGTCCTGAGCCTCTAATGCACCTCGAGATATTTTCCCAGACGTTTTTCTATCAAAAGCGTGTAGTGGTGCTTTCCTTGAGTTCGAGTAGTGGAAATTGTACGAGACTTGGAGGATGGGAAACTACTCGTCGGGTTTCAGCGCATTCAAAATCTCCGATATTTACGGTTCTATTAGACATTCCTTTTTCTACCTCAAACTACCCACCACTCCTGCTACCCTAAAAGATTCAAATTGTGCTTTTTCAAAAGAGAAAGTTCCGAGTTTATAAAGTTAAGAGTTTAGGTTTAGAAGTTGAAACTTCAAATATTGGTTGCTACTTTTATAAGTACTATTTTATGAAATATTTACACAGAAAAAAAAGACTAGTTGTTGTTACACCTTAATTTAAGTCCGTTTTTAGACTTAAGGCTAGATTTAAGTCCATCTTTAGTCTGAAAACTAGATCGTAAAAAATTAATGTTCTTATTTTAAAACTAAAGATGGGCTTAAATCTGCGCTCGGCTCTGTTCACCCTATAATAGCAACAATTTTGATATTTTAATTTTTTTTTTTCAAGAAAATTCAATAAGTTTTTATGAAAATCTTGTAGGGCGTTCAAAAAGCAACGTTTTTCTTCTCTTGACTTTTTTTCATAGCGTACGTTATTCGGTTTAAAATGTTCATTTTCGTTTTTTTTTTTAATTCTGTAAATCCTATAACTGATAATTTTTTGTTTATCAAAAAAAATTATAGGATAAATTTTTTGTCTTTTTGAGTACTATGAATAGCCGAAAACAGAATTTTTAAATCTTAAAAAAAGTACACTCAAAAATTAAAAAAATGCTCAATCTTTTTGAATTTTTATCCAAAATGGTTGGCTAACGAACTTGATCTTTATTTTAGGACACTAAAGGTCTAGTATACCAAAGACCAATCCAATCCGTCAATTCTTTCGAAACTTTTCGTACTAACAGACTATAAATCTGCATACAGGCACACAGACACACAAACATACAGACACATTCGTAACACCCTGTGTTTAGGGTTCAGGGGGTCCCAAAACGTGGAAATTTGACAAAAACAGGGGGTTCAAATTTTCCATAAATCTAATACCTTCTCTGATGAGAATGTAAAAAATGTTAAGATATTTTTCAACTTTTGGAGAGTTACTGTCGCCTGACTGGAGCTCAGTTGACTCGCAGATGAATTTGCGGAAATTTTAGTCAGGCACGAATTTAGAAATTTTTTTTTTTTTGGGTGGGGAGGGTCCAAACGTAAAATTTACAATATATCTCTCAGCTCTCACAAAAAGTGTGAGATTCATGTTCAAAATTTTTGAAGGAGTCTGATATTTCGGGGGGGTGGGCCCGGACCCCCAGGACCTCCCCTTGGATTCGTCCCTGATTGTAGTAAACAATTTTGCACTTCTGTTGCAACTTTATGTTCTGAGATGGATTCGGATCACCCAATAGTTTAACATGTACCTTGGATAGTTCCTGAATGGTAGCCGCACGCCGGGTAGTAGTGTAGGGTAGAGTTCCTTACGACGCTGTTAAATTAAATTACATACAGTCGCCACAGTCACGATGGCACACTTGGCACGAGTACTGGGCTACCCCATGCATAATGCATATGGTATTTTGCGAGGTTGGTACCCTTAGGCGTGCAATCTACACGAGAAGCCGGTGCATGTCCTTTCTTATTCCATCTTATTGAGGGCTGAAGGTGTGGCGAAGTAGTTGCTTATAAAACCGCAAATATCGACGATCTAGAATATGCGGAAACTCGACTATAAAAGTATTCAAATCTCACACGTGAAAGCTTTTTAAATTCAAATGTACTAAAGATTTCAAAGCCTTTTTTTAATTTAGCCGTATCCAATTTTTGACGTTTCCTAAATCCAGAAGCATTCAACAGTATTGAATTAAAGAAATTTCAGATGAAAGGTATCCATAGCCTAAATCGCAAAAAAAAAAACACAATTCAAAAATAGATTTTATAAATTCAGATCACCCTGTGGGTCAGAAATGTTTCTCTTTCATTTATGTCTACCCTTTCGCTGTGGCCTTCATTCAATTTACTTCGGGTTCGCCAAATAATCAATTCTGTCACTTGTCAGCCAGACAAGTTCTATTGTCACTTGAAATCGAATTCTTTTTGCATACTAACAAGGTACTGTATATTAATCACAGTAGAAATAGACGTCTCCAGTCAGACAGTCAGACAGAATAATAATTAGAAGGCAGAAAACAGTTTACTTGAACAAGTAGATTTTCCAAAATTGGAAAAGAGAATAAAATCTTTTAAATTAGCGCATAATAAAAATTTTTAGACCCAACTGTTTTTTAAAAGCAGATGTTTAATTGGGTTTAACTGAAAGTTACAATAAGTAATTTATAAAATCCAAATTAGGAAAGCAATTTTCAAAAAGCTAAAAGCTCGTGCTTTCAAAGTTGCGTCATTAATATCGAAATCAATTCAATTCACCAACATGTTCGCCCTTAAATACTAAAATGCTCTTCCGGAAAATTGTCCTCGTTTTCACTTGGAATATCGGATCTGGAATTCGATACAAATTCGTAAAGTTGGAAAGGGTAGAATAACTTCAACCTAACAATTTTCTATTTAACGACTGGTAAAACTTTCAAGATAACTTCGAAATTGATAAGACACGTTGTTAAGAAGAAAAATGTACTGTGCAAAAAAAATTTTACTTTATATATATATATATATATATATAAATTTTTAACTTATATTATTTAAACTTGTTTAATTTCAAACGCTTGCAATTCTTCATTTGAACACAAATTTTAATTACACTTCGGATTCGTTTTAATCTAACGTTGAAAGACAGGCAAAATAACTTAATTTGAAATTGTTTTACATTTTTACGGAATCTAATCACCGCATCGCTTACACTTTACGATAATTTTTTAAAGCCATATTCTTTACTCATGAAGGTAATTTTAATATAAGGAAAAGGTAGCTTGGAACTAACAAAGTGAATTTACCACACGAGCTTACTGCTTCCGTTTCTTGTCACAAGGTATAGGTCAGCACAAAGAAACGGTCTAACAAGGTTCTTTTACTTCAAAGGTTCAAAAAGTTACTTCCAAAATTCTTTTTAAATTAAAAAAGACAATAAACTCCTAACTATAAAATATTATTTATTTTTTTATGTAATGTAATGAAATTTTATATTCTCATCTTTTATATGACTATTATAAACAGATTTATCTTTTAAACGATACATTAAAAAATTTATTAACAAAATTCAGTAATAATGGATAATCTGCATATTCAGATTTGCATATTCACGTAAATAATTTTCTTCGCATAAGACAACTAGTAACATTTTCAATACATTGTATCATGGTTATAACAATGGTTAATCAATTCAATTAAATTTTCCATACACATTCTTTATTACATTTATAAGAGAGATCTAGGAAAGTGAAGTAAAAATGTAAATCTCATCATTTCTTATGCAGTAGCTCTCTTCATCATATTTCTTTTGAAATTTCACGCCCCTTCGATACATGAAAATGCATATTTTAGTCAGTAAAGAATGCGTAAATAACAGGAAGAAAAGTTAAAGGGTCATTTAGATGGTATATAATATAAAACGTTAAATATAATATTTAATGGATATTTTAATGAAAATATCAACGAAAATGTTGTTGTTAAGCAAAATAACAATGGAAGCTGATGAGAGTTTTAGTATTCAATTATATATTTTTAGTATGGACTCGAATTTGTTTTTAAATATTGTAATCAAAGACCAGCATTTTACGATGCGCTTCAGACCGATCGTTGTGAATTTGTTCAAAATCTTATGAGTCTTTCTTAACTTTATGATTTAGTGAAAGATATTTGTATAAAACACGATTTTTTAAGCTTCGATAAGTTTTTAAAATAGCTTGCAGCGTTTACCGAAGAATAAACATATTTCCGCAACTTTGTGGAGCTTAATAAATAAGTTTTCAATACTGAAGCTAGATACAAAGTTTAAGGGCCATGGAATGAAAGAAACAGATTATATAGGTCGATTTTCCCAACGACTTTTGGAAGAGAAAAACAACTATTTTCTGGCGAAACCGCCGATAACGTAGGGTACCTTGTAGTTTTCCTAAGGGCGCGCTTGACCCCAACCGACAACAAAAATAATCCAGATGCAGGAAAAATCATCTCAAATATTTCTGTATAGAAAGGAATAAGTTTAAAGAAAAGGTTATTTCATTCTCACGTAAAAGAAAGCCCAGCTGGGTATAAAAGTCGAATAAAAATTGGTTGGTCGTAAAGACACTAGACTATATTGAAATGCTTTCCGTGAGTTGTTTATGTGACGTGCTGTCAAACTGTGGCATTTCGCGAATATTAACAAGTCACTTGACTAAAAATTACGTTTGCAATGTAAATATACTCGTTTTTGGAAAGAATTAAAAAAAAAAAAAAACAATATTATTTGTGAAAAATATTAATAATTAGGAATTAAAGATTCAAAGAAATTTTTCTTTGGAAGCTTCGAATTTGAAAAATTTCTTTAATTTGGATGCAAGCAAGTTTGGAAGCTTGGATACATCAACAATAGAAAGCTTTCCAACTTTTTAAAAATCCAAAGCATATGATAAAAAGTCCGATATGAAAGAATCACTGTTACATAGAAACGTTTCAAAAGTTTCTTCACCTTTAAAATAGTACAATTAAGACAAAAAAAAAAAAAAAGAAACAACATAAATCGAGATTTGAATTCGCCGCCTTTTTGCGGATTCTCTTAAGAGTAAAAACCGTAAAACCAACTGCAGTGAAACTCGTATGTGCTTTCAATGTTGTTTTCGGACAGTGGATTAAAAAGTGCATACATAAAACTGCGCACGTTTGACTGGTCGGTTGGTTGCAAATTGTACGGCAGTATGACGCCATCGTTATTACCCAGGCGATATAACTTTTCTCGTTGCAATTTTCCGCGCGTTCGGTGGATTCCGCGTCGGTCCCTTGCGTTTCCGAGGCGCATAATGGGCTTTTTCGTAGAAGGCAGAAGAAGGCTCAGAAATGAAAAAGGGGAGCAGAGGGCGGAAGTGCATATGGAGTATGGCCGGCTGCGAACGATAATTACGGAAACGAAAGCTCCACAGGCGGTTCAATTCGAGTCGAGTTTTCGCATCACTTAACACATAAAGAGGGAAAGCTTTGGTATTTCGATGTATATTAGCGTCCCGCCATTTTCGAACCATAAACGATGACGTATTTTTTCAGTTTTTATGTGAGTGGCTGACACGCGATTCGCCGATTTAAGATGGTTCTTATATTCTCCGAACTAGGAAAATAAGATATCTCATCATTCAGGGTTATGACGTGTCAGAACTGTGAATCATCAGGAGATATAAAAGAAATCACAGGGAAATTCGAAAGCATTTAACAACTTTTAAGTTATTTCCAAATATTTCAAAGAATTTCAAAATGTTTTAAGGAATTTAAAAGATATCAAGGTTATTTCGAGAAGTTTCAATGATTTTTAAAAGAATCGAAAGATTTTACTGGATTTCGAAAAATTTTAAGGAATGCTAAAAGATTTAGAGTAATTTAAAAAAAAAATTCAAGAGATTTCAAAAGATTACAAAGAAATTCAGAAGATTTCACTGATCAGAAACACCTTACCTTACATTGATTATATTTTTCAG
Source organism: Synergus magnus (assembly GCA_032275165.1). Classification (NCBI taxonomy): domain Eukaryota; kingdom Metazoa; phylum Arthropoda; class Insecta; order Hymenoptera; family Cynipidae; genus Synergus; species Synergus magnus. Next base: position 4,427,709 of record JAUESH010000008.1, on the reverse strand, counting down.
TATGATTACATACTTTTAAACGGATAAACCGATAGATATAAAATAACCAAAGTGAAATGAGTCGTTTCAATTGATGGATGTTTCGATTTGCAGACATTCAGCCAATCTAGAAACATTTGACTGAATATCTGCTTCAATTAACGAATTAAATTTGAACAAGCTACACAGAAGTAATTTAATTTCCCAAAACGAAACAATTAAGCACTAATTATAGGAAAACTTCTTTTCAGAGAGTCAAAAGAATTTCCCTTTTTAATTAAACTTATCTTGATAGAAAATTTTAAATAAATTACATAAGTTAATCTCAATACATTTTCTTCTCTATATACATGAATGCTTTTTATGAATATGGCCTTAAAATTTTATCTCATTTGCGTGACAATGAATTGAAATTTTCACCTATCGGTGTTCTTAATGCCCGAAGTTTCAATGAGATAAATCTACACAAAGTGTTCTACTATGTCAGCAAAAGTTTCTCTTTGCCAAAATGTCAGTCCGCGTTGAAGTTACTTGTCGACAGTTTTGTTCTACATGTGATTATGGGTACCTGTGCATAAACCATCACGGTCGTAATGCACAAAGTACGTGATGGGGCATAAGATACAAACTTTCCCTAAGGAATTTCCTTACTGCCTGACTACATAAAACAGCAAAGTTTCCAACTCTTAAGAAGATCTTTCCTGATCGATCATCGACTAGTACCAAAACTCCAACAACTACTTTTACGTGCAAAAATAAGCTCTTGCCTATAAATTCATTGCTTATTTTACTGCTTAAGCGTGACTTGATCTAAGGGTTGTTAATCGAAATATTTAAAGTATTTCAGGACTATAATAAACTACTTTAAAAGTTTGCACGCATAACCCAGTGAAAAATTTTTCGACTGAGCCAATCTTGGTCCAATCTTGGAAGCCAAGCTACCAATAGTGGCCCGAGACTAGCCGCCAATATTGGTCCAAAATTGGCGGATGCTCGGCGCGTAAACGCTATTACCAAGACTTGGTGTACGAGTACTGGGCCAATATTTTGCCAAGCCTGGAGAAAAAAGTTTGGCAATAATTAATAAAAATTAAATGAGTCATTTTTTATCCAGTTTTGTTTAAGGAATTCATTTATTTATTTTTGTATTTTTGTGAAATTAAATATTTTCTCCCCTATTGAAGTCAGAGAAATTTTTTTCTTTTGTTCTACTTATTGGAAAGACAGAAGGTAATTGATGAAAAAAAGTTGTTCTGCGGTTCTAATTGAAAATTGGAACAGGCAGCCATGATTCACCATGAGAAAACTGATGACTGATTAGGAGCTACGCAATTAGCTCCTTTGATGTTTTTGTCGATCAATTTCTCTTGTGAGAAAGGGCAATGGTCTGATATTGTTGAATATTTTTTATTATATTCTTTTTTATTATACTTAATATTTTTTTTTTTTTTATTACGAATATTTTTCTCAATACATATGTGTATGAAGTCCAATCGTAAGTATCACGGAATTCGAAAGCGTGACAGTATCAAAATTTTTAATCTGTGATTTAAGAAGATGTTTTTTTTTCGCTATTGAAAATAATTTGTCCATCTAGAATGCATGAGACCGTAAAAGTAAAATAGAATTCGAGATGAAGGATTTTATTTTATAGTTCAGGATTTTCGATACACGTTTTCTAAAGTAAACTCAGTTGAATTATTCCGTACATAAACCTGATGCTATAGAAACAGTTAAATCAAGCTTTCAATCAGGTATTTGATTTCTAATCAAAATAATTCAGTGAATAGCTTTTAAAAACACAAGAAGTTGAATTTGAGTTTCAACTGACTTGCTGGCTCTGTTATTTAAAGTAATAGAAAGTAATAGAAATAAAAGTAACAGAAAGAGCGTGAAATCAAATTTGAAATGAAATTTAGTGCAGTTATAACAAAAGTAAACATTGACTCGTTAATTTTTTGAGCAGTTTTACGTTTAACAAGTTTTGACGCCTCACGCCTCATATTGCAGAATTATGACTGACATCTCGGCAGACATATTACTGAAATTAAATCCAATTCCATAAGGTGCATCATGTCATGAAGCGTTGAAGCGACCAACTTGGTGCTAACCTTTGCAACTTTGTTTATGCGTCTCGCCATTACACGCAACTCGCTTACGAGCCATAGCTTATAGAATCTTGAGAGAAAAGTGGATAAAGGCGAGAAAGGAGAAAGGTAAGGAGGATGAGGAGTGCAAGAAGGGATGCAGATTGTTGCAAGTCAACGACGGACG
>JAUESH010000008.1:4411009-4423307 GCA_032275165.1 Synergus magnus | reverse complement strand
ATATTAATTTAATGTTCGATACATGTATATTAAAATTAATATACTTTCGTATATTAAAAGTATATTAATTTTACAAATATTTTTAACCGTGCATTTTTTTTCACAGTTTTTACATAAAAAAAAATAATAGTGCGCAGACGTAAAGAACGTGAATACGGACGTCTGTGTACTATTATTTTTTAAGTAAAAACTATGAAAAAAAAACGCAGGTAATCTGAATTTGCTCATATGGTAATTACCACATACTCTCAGCACAGCCACTAATGATACTAATACATTAAAAAAAATTAATGCTAGCTGCATTTAATCTACCTACTAACAATTGTTTGTCTCACAATTTTAAACCTAATTCTCTACAAATTTCAGACTTCAAAATTTAGACAAAAAATATCTAACATTTCCTCCCTTCATTTCATTTCCTCAACAGTCTCAACTGTTCTCTTTCCTTTTTTTTTTGCCTTACCGGAGATTTATGTCTCAGGATTTGAATAATGGACTCGAAAATGGTATTACCTTACTCAAAGAAAGTTGTTTTCTCTTATACGGCACAGGATTCAGTCCGAAATCACAAATCAAATTTCAGCATCTAGGATAAATCAATGTATTCCAAAGAAAGCTGGACAAACTGAAATGATTTTCGATTTCTATTCAATTTCTTCTTGGATAAAAAAATCTAGCTTTCGTTTCTATTCACTCTGAAATTAAAGCAATCTTGGAAATGAAATATTTTCATAGTTTATAATAGTATTTTTATTATTCTTCTAAAGAAATTTTTCTCTTATTAACTGTATTCAAGAATAGGGTATGAGAATACCGTTTTCTTTTATTTCAAAATATAGTGCGGGCCCGTTCAAGTATTACGTAACGCACTTTTTGGCGATTTTATAACCCCCTCCCTCCCTTGAGTAACACCGTGTGACACGTTTTTGACCATACCCCCCGCCTCCGCCCCGTCTCCGTTATGTTACATAACGTTGAGAATTAAAAAATGTTTTTTATTTACAAGTTAAAAATAAATATTATGCAACTCAAAGCGCGAAAGTTTGAACTCAAACTTCTATCAAATGCAGAAAAAACCCCAGATTTCGAAGAATACATGGGTTTTAAGGTCATAAAGGAATATGACATCAGTTTCAGTTCGTAATAGAGAAAGTCTGTGAATATTAATCCGAAATCGCAATAAAAACCTGCTTCATTTCCTCCCTCCATAGTGCCGATGTTTAGAAAGGTCGTGAATCTTTAAAAAAAAAATTTTTTTTTAAAGACAGGAAGAATATAGGTGTTTCTTTCTTAGACATTTTTCACATGCTTTTTTGTTCATACACGTAATGAATTAAAAACAATAAACCTACGTTCTAAATCCTTATCTAAAAACTAGTAAAAAATATTACAAGAGAACTCGGATCTCACTTCCCTAATTCAAACTTACAGAATCCTTTTGTCCTTATTTACTTCATGAATCAAAACGAGAAGCGCATTTCAGTTGAACTTAAAGAAAAAAAAAAAAAAACAGAGTTTCAACTTGGAAAAATAGCTCTTGTAGTTTGAAGTTTACGATAAAAGAAAAGCGCTAGCTTCGACTTGAAGAACATCAGTTATACAAGTTTTAAGTGTCCGAACACACAAAGGAAAATAGTCGTCTGAAACTCTGACAGGGGTGAAGGTCACCAGCAGACTGCTTATACTCTTATACGACAAGAAGGTGCTTGAAGCTCGTCGCTACTTGAACTGCGAACTATGGAACAAGGACAGAAATACTTGTGTCCTCAATTCTCCAAGAGCGAGGTTCTCCTTCATACCACTCGTTAGTGAGATATAATCGAAGGGGTGCGATTTCTCGAAGGAAAGTGCAGGTTCATTCTAGTCCAGGATTCTTCACGATTCTCCAGAAGTTATCCTATGAAGCTGTCTTTGTGGAAATCAAAGTTTTTCCCGACTTCATTACATTATCGATGGAAAATTCAGAGTTAATCCTCTCGATGTCACTATCTCAAATGTGAGCGAGCACGACTTTCGAAGCAAGTTTCCCGCTTCTGGGACTTCTTAACGAATCTTGAAAACTCATTTTATTCATAAAATCCGGTGCAGTGCAAATCTGCGAATTGTATGTGATTTCAGAGTCTGAAAAAAGAAGTTTACTGAAGCGAAGTAGGAGAGACCGGGTATGAGCGAAGATGAACTCGGTTAGTCCAATGCCAGCGCAGCGTTTCGCGTTTCGAAGTAAATGCAACGCTGCATATGAGTTTCATAGACTCGCTTTGCGCTCCAGATTGCTTCTGGCACAGCAGCCGTGAATCTCAGTTTCATTTTTCCTTCGCTGATTCCTCCACACTGTTGTTTTTTGTTCGCGTAGCTTCTTTTCAAAATTATTAGCTCGGAAGCAAGAATTAGAGTGGAGCCGAATTGGATAGAGTTTTTTTTTTATTATGAGTTGAAAATAATGTAAAGAGGAGAGAAATAATTTTGTCAACTTTATTTTTAACCGTAAAAAACATTTCGTTAATTATAGGAAAATATCAATAAAACTCCATTTTGGGCCTTCCTCGCTAAAGAGACCCTTTAAAACCCCATTTTTAATAAAAACTGTTAGTATATTTCTTTCCGTATAGAAAATGCCGCATATTGGTTTTCTAAGGGTTTTTTATGCTCCTAGGCCTTTCTAAGCATTTATTTGTCTAGAAAAGGCCCAAAGTTGATATTTGTACGTAATTTTATATAATTTAATGAGAAATGATTGTTGTGGTTTAAGTTCTGAACGTTCAAATGAACGAATTTTTGTATTGATTGTATTTTAAACTAGAAACAGTTTTAAAACATTGATTCATTTGCATTGAAAATAACTCTGTATGAATAAAAAAGAATTGGAAAAAAATATTTCGTTCATTTGAACGTTAAAAACTTTTGGTACATTTATACGAGCTGTAAAAAATGTCCTTTTGTTTTCCCTCGTTTTCTCCTTGCTTTAGAGAAAACAGCAAATTGCCTTTGAAAATCACAAATGCAAATCTGGTATGTATCCGACTTTTTTGCAATTTTTCTGATGGTCCTATTTCTTTAGTTCTACTCTGTCGGTTGAATTGATGCTGATTGTATTTTGATGCTTTTTACGAAAATAAATTTGCGAATTGTTAGACATTATTCTGTCATTTGAAACAAATTTTTATAATAATAATTCTACAGCATCTAGAAACGTATTATCACCAAATGGAGACAGAAATTACCAGTATTATTTTTCCTATTTTTTGAATTATCTCCTACTTCTTCAAGAAAATTCGATAACCTATCTCGTTTTTGCAGAGTTATATATAATACGACAATGGCTGGGGATTAGAGATGAAAGATACGTCTGCTTGAAAATAACTTTCCTCACTATTATCATATAGAGGGTGCTCCTGTAACAAGTAACTATAACGAATTCCAATCTACAACATAGATTTCTTTAAAAAATATAAATTTATTCCCTCTTTTCCCCCTCTCAATTTCCCCAAAATTTCTTCTACTCGCAATTTCTGCTGAAACTTTTATTTAATTGGATTCGAGACTATTTTATAATAAATCTTCTTTGCCTCGTAAATTTACTTTTCTAGAACACCCTGTAGACCGCGTCTTCTGAAAAAGATAAAGGGCAAGATGTTCTTTACAAGGCTTCAGAGAACACCAAGAGAGTTGTGACATTACGAGACAGCTTTTATTTCCGCTTTTTGCAAGAGCCTGATTTCATCCTCCTTTTATTCTTTTTATACGACACCTTTTTTTTTGGTTTTCCATTGTCCGACTTTCAAATCACGCAAACATTTCTGGAAGATAAGAATGAATTAGAGATATTAAATACACTTGCAAGGGTTCTTCTAAATCTTGAAACCCTATCAGGTGTGACTTTAGTTAATTTTTCTCTGTCTTCATTCAATTTTCTATGTTAATAATGTGTATTTAATTAATTCAATCTCTTTTTAACCCGTCTAATTTTTTGCAGAGTCCCTTAATACTTCTCACCAAGATCATAATATCCTTCACAGTGTGTGAAGTTTTGAATTCTCGAATTTTCAGCAAGTTCCAAATAGAGTTTGAAAACCAGGTCGAAGCTCGACTTTAGCACCGTAAAGCGTGTCGTAACTGAGCTTTCACTGGTATGGCGTTTCTCACTTTCGTCCATATTTTCTGCCGTTTCAGTGCTTCTCGCGTTTTTCTTGTTTCTCCTTTTCTTTCACATCGTACAGTGCGTCTGTCCCTCCTATCCTATTTTTTTTTACATATGACTTTTAGTGCTGCCCCACTATAGCTCTTGGATACAAGCTTAGGGATTTTATCAAATTTCTCCTTTCCTCGAAAACCCGACTACATTTTCTTTGATAGCAAAATTAAAGGGTTGTCTTTCATCTTTCATTCCTTCTCTGAAATTTACTTTCAACTACTCAAGAAAATCCTGCATTACTTTCTCGGAATTTCAATTATTTAAATTCAAGCTAATCGATCTAGTAAAAAATTAAGAAAATAATTTTAATTAAATTCGCAATAGAGTTTAAAAGTATTAAATAATGAATTTATTAAAAAGCAGTAACAATTGAGTAGAAATTTTGTCGTATTTTTTGTACGCAGTAATGTGAATATTATTTAATTGGCTTTCCGCTAACTTCTTGTTACGAGGAGCTGTTGAAGTAAAGTGCTTTTCAAGAGTTTCCTTGCATAATTCCGTTGATCGTGACACTCTCAAATGAAGTACTATGGCCATCCAATATTATGTACAAACTCTCGAGAAAGTTGGAATTGCCGATCCGCTTTGGGCCTTATATTTCACTCACCCGTGTGGAAATTGCCCAGCTTAGACATTTTTAAATGTTGGCCCTCTAGAGGCCCCACAAAGGCGTGCCTCTATAGTACGCCCAGTTGGGCCCTTGCTGGGACCTACAATGGCTGCCCCTTTTGTTGTTTTCACAAAATTTCTAAGTCTAAACTAGAAAAGCCCAGTTGGGTCCTCGCAGGGACCAGCCTAATTTGCCCCTTTATTATTTGCCACAAAAAATTCTAAGTTGATCACCAAGTTAAAAATAAACCAAAAAATTACTTTAAAAGAGAAGATTAAATTGTTATTAAAAATTTTTTTTAAATACTTTTTTCTCTTGAATTTTAAAATATTTTTTGGGAATTAAATTTGTATTCATTAGCGGTTAAATACAAAATGAACAATTTGACTAGTATTTATGCACATAAAAATCATCTTAAATAAAAAAATGTGTCCAACAGGAGTCGTATATGGGCTCTATAGAAAGCCTATCTAGGCCCTACAGAGGGCCACTTTATTGGCCCTTTGTACGCAGCCTACATTGGGCCTTCGAAGACGAGCATGTCAAAACTATGTTGGTCCTTCATAGTTTGCCATCGTGGGGCCAACATAGTAAAGGGGCAAACTACGTAGGGCCCCGCGGGGGCCAATTCAAAATTTCCACACGGGTCACTGCAATTGTCTCTGCGCTTAATCAAATTACAAAATTCCATCTGAAAAAGGAGCCATGAAATGTTGGAATTAAAGCTCCGTCATTCAGAGGTTTTTCTCCCTCGTCTCAGTTTTTAGATAATAATTTCTGCTAATTATCGTTACCTACGCACGGACTAGTGCAGGGGAATGAAACTCAACGCAATCTTGAAAAATCAAGTAAATTCACTTTTTTGGTGCCAATCATTGTTCAGAAAATATTTAAATTATTCCAGCTTTTTTCAGTGAATCTTGAGGGAAAAGTCTTTTGTTTAATTTTCTTTTGTATTTATTGGTTATTCTTGTAAATTTTAATTGGAGGGTCATTTCAAAAGTTGTCGATTGACAGGTTGTGGGCCCAGGTGCTAAAAGAGTCGTTTTTTTTATTAAGTTTCCGGATTACATAATTTCAAAGCTGAAATTTAAAACACATATTCTTAGCAATGTAAACATCGTTTTACGTTTTAATTAAAATTGCAAAGAAAAGATTTTTTGTTTATTCATAATATTCTGCTGTAACATAAAAACATGAGAAAATGACATTTTGAAAAAGTTGTTTAACTGCATCTTTTCAACAAGTTTCTATCTTAAATTTATAACTGAGTTCGTATTGCACTCCACTTACCTAACCTTAATCGACAAAAAATTGTTACATTACGTTACCCCCAGAAAAAGTTTCTCTTGCTGGAATAAAAAAAATACTAATTTAAAGCCCTTTTTATCATCTAGTTTATTTCTAGCCTTCCGAAAACCTCAGCTTTTTTTAATGAATGAGATAGTTTTTTAATTAGCTTGTTACATTGTACTAACTGCAAGAAGTTCTAATATTTGTTATAATACTTGTTGAACAATCTTTGGATTGATCAAGTAGAACCTAAAAACTTGTTCATTAAAAAATTTGTGCTTTGTTATTTGTTTGATAAAGGCAAATCTGATAAATATTTCCTATCTTACCCTAGTGCCATTACTGGGCCAGACTTTGGCTGATCTTCATAAAACATTATTTGCCATAGTAAAAATGATACTTGGCCCAATAATGCGCCGTTTCTGGGCCAAACATCGGCGGTAGATCGACAAATTTAAATAGCCAATATAGGCAGCCAGTACTGGCACAACACTGAGCCGATTAAAATGCCGATATTGGCCCAATAACGTTAGCCGATCTTTGGCTGCCGAAATTGGACCAGGCCTGGGCTGTGTGTTCAGCTCCGGCAATTAGCACTAGGGTAATGTGCAGTCTAAATTTCTATCTAAATTGGGAATTCAGCGAAGTTTAAAATTATAATTCATTCACACAATTAAATAAGATAAAATTTCATCGTTTAGTTGCGAATTCTCTTGTGATTTTAAGAAACGAAACTATTTCTAACATTGTTTATTCCAGGGATATATGGTCTGAATAATGATGCACAATAAGTTCTCCATATTTCAACCTCCGTCATTCTTAAACTTGTATCAAGCAAATATGAATCGATGCATCTCGGATAACGCGACGAAAAGTAACATTTTACGCTTCCTCTGAAAAAAGTTTTTACCCACACGTTCGATCCTCTACCCTCTGAAATCTCCCCTCGACTTTTTCACAGCTGGCCTTCGCGAAGCTTGAAATTTTTATCCGCAACCCTTTGAAAAAGTTTCGGAGACAAAGCTTTCCGGCTTTAGGTTTCAACAACAACTGGTAATAAAATCCGAAAACAATAACGTCGTTTCCTCGAGAGCGCTGGATAGATACTAGAACCGGGAAAAGAGAGAGAAAAACAGGGGGCAAAAAAAAGAGGGAAAAAAGAGATAGAAAGAAAATGGCCAGCGGCACAGTGGCTTCGTATCGCTTCTACCAGGGTTCTTTGGATTCCCGTGGGAAACGGGACTGAAGTCAAAGCACGAAGTGCACTTTCTTGTAAAACAGCGTGACCAGAGCGGAAAAGAGTGCGGTGTTGGCGATACCTGGTCAAGGAAGGAAATTCTCCGGGACAGAGAGGCCGGCCGAGTAACTTTTGGTATGCTGTGAATCGTTTGACGCTTTCCTTCTTTTATCGTGCACTCACCTATCAAGAAGGTGGACACTCTCAAATGCCCCAGAGAAGTTTATTTTCCATCTAACTTTATTGCTGAAACCTTAACGCTGATCGGAAAGATTTTAGTACTAAGTAAAGATGCTCCAATCTACTACTACTGAGAAAGTTCTAACTAGAAAATCTCTCCCATAATTCCCATAAGAGGAAAAAACCAAGAAAAAAAGACGTAAATCTAGCACTCTTTTGTAAATGGTACTATGTAATACAAAAAGGAAAGAATTTAATATAAATCGCAGTACGTGAAATTTCTCCACTTAGTTCGAGCATAAGAATGCCAAAAAGTCTATAAAATTAATTAATTACAAACTAATTCTATGCACATTTAAAAATAAACACCAGCTACTAAGTTGTAGCTAATAATTTTCAAACTAATAAATCAAATATTCGAATTTCACTGTCAAAAATTCTCTGACGCCATTCAAATATTGTGTGTCGAATAGTTGAACTCATCAAAGTTGTTTTATCGCAAATTTTTATCGTTGCGAGCCTCCTCATTGAGATAATTATGCATTCATTCATTCTTTTTCTAAATTAAATAAAAACGAAATGTTAAGAACTTTCTGAAATTCTTATTCTCGATCGTAAAGTGCATAATTTTCTTGAATTTCAAATAAGCGACTCCTACCTTTATTTTTCATAAAGTCAAAAAGAACGTCACGTAATTGCATAGAAATTTCTTAGTGAATAGAGAGGAATGTGTTTTTTCCTGAACTCTGAGTTCAATGTTCTTATATAGAGAGCACGTAAATTTCGCCTTTGTTTAATTAGTACAGACAGTTACGATATCTTGGATCTTCGCTAGAATGTTATAAAGACGACTCCAATATATTCGTCTTAGATTTCCGTCTTTGAAGTAAAATTTCCAGCTATTTGAATTACCTGAGATGATTTTCTCGAACTATAATTCTCTACTATACAACTCATTTTTCTCCTGAAGTCTAATTATGTACCAGATGTTTTGAACGTTCAAATGAACGAAATATTTTTTCCTAATTCTATTTTATTCAGAAATATTTTTTCAACTAAAAATAACAATACACATTACACAAGATTCTTTAATACAGAATTATTTTCAATGCAAATTTATCAGTATTTTAACATTTTGCCTAGCTTAAAATACCATCAATACAAAAATTCGTTCATTTGAACATTTAGAACTTTTCAGTCATGTCGAATTTAAAAAATTCTCGATAAAAGCTTCTACATCTAGACACCTTTAAATCCAATTTTAACCATACCTTTTATTTATGTTTCAGGTGAGTTCAGTTTTCAAATTATCAGAAAATCTACTGGCAGAGTGGTAAGCCGTTTGAAACTTTTAAACAAATTAGAGTTTTGCATTTTTTGCATTTGAAATGTTTATTTTAATTAAATTCAACTTAATTAAATTGAATTTACAAAAAAAAAAATGGTGTCTAACCCAATTCATTCTACTAGATCTAAGTTCAAATCTAAACTTTTCTCTTTATTAAAAAGTCTTTTTAGAATCAGTCTCTGAGATAGGTTGAATGATTTAAGATCGAAAAATAGAAGTGATGAAACGGTATCGCTCAATTATAGAAAAAGAGACAAAAAAAATATCATTGAGACGAAGTCGAACTCTACTGATTCAGTTATTGGTAAATTTTTTCTGGCAATTAAAAATCCGAGGCAGGCAGAATTTTTTTGGATGAAATAAAAATACATAGATTGCGGGTACAGTTCTGGACAAATTTATAGAAGAGAGTTATTGGATGCCCTTTGCGATTGTGTTTTATGTGCAATTTGCATGAAATTTTGAAATTTTGAACATTGAAATCAAAATCTTTTCAATTTCAGTGTTGCTACGTTATTTTGAAATTTTCCTTTCTCATATATGCAATGGGAGATTCCTGGGTTCTAAATGACGAAACTTTTCATCTCCTAAAGTAAAAAATTCTCGTAATTCCTGCGAAATATCTAGAGCAAACAATTTTTTTACTAAGACAGTTTTATTCTGATGAAGAAGCATACAAAAATTGTTCATCTCCTCAAAGTTTTTGCAGAAAGTTTAATACAATTAAAATCAACATAATTAGAATAATTGATCCTTCAATAATGATAAAACAAAGGAAATAGGACGGAGGAAATGTTGAGTCTCTAAATAAATTTAAGAGAACCTTCTGAGAGCCTGACTTAATTGGTATAGGTAGTAGATAGGCATAGGGTGAAATTATATGAAAATTGTATAACTAAGTTTCGGTAAGTCGCAGTTCCTTGGATATATCCTAACTAGTGGGGTCTTGATTTTCTTGGCGTATTATGAAAACCCAGTCTCGGGGTAGAAGATGGTCGCATAGAAATGAGATTTTACGCTCCTAGCAAGTAATTATCACCTTGACCTCTATAGCGACATGCTTTCGAACCAAGTCAACAATGAAATTCGATACTCTGAGCGGAGGACATTTCTTAAGACTCTTTTTAAGCCTGGTCACAATATTTTCGGTCCCATGCCTTCAACCCTTCATTAGCAAATCCGAGTTTTTTAATTATAAAATTTCGGTTCCACGACTCGAAATTGTCTGCGATATTGTAATGCGGTGTTTATTTACCCTTTGATATATTTCAAATTTTCCATTCAAAAGGCTTTACATAAAAAATAATATGAGATTTAGTTTTAATTACTTTTAATATTTAAACTTTTAATATTCGCTAAATGAAATAATTACCTTTGCCATTTTAGTAATTTTTATTACATTTATTCGATTATTTACTCTGAAGAGTTTCAATGTCATTCACCGAGAAAAATGTATTCTTCTTTTTGTAGAATAATTCATCTATTGAATCCTCTCACATTTTCCTCTCAAAATGATAATATTCCTCTATAAATTAGTATTATTCTCTGTTTTTAAGAACAAAAGCCTCTTCATTTGAGAGGAATCTTCGCTAGAAGAGAACGATGCCATATTGTAGAGGAAAAATTGCATCAGAATAAGAGGAATCCGCTTAAACAAAGAATATATTTTTCTCGGTGTTTTATTTAATGGACAATCATTTTCAAAAAATTGGAAGTCACTATGTATAATAAGTATACATTATGCATTATGCAAACATCAATGCAGGACACTTGTAATTATTCTACTTTCAAAGAACTCACGACCTTGCGAGTAAATCGGTCATACATTTCTCAATGTTCATCACAATGAGACACGGTATGCAATTTTAAATCAGAAAAATAAAATTAAGTTTACTTTCTAACTTTGAATTAGTATAATTTATTGTCTAAAATTTAAAATGCTTAATTTTTCAACTGCTTGATCTTGAAGGATTTCGAATTAAAATCTTAAAATTTTGATCCCTGTCGAGCTGAAGTTCCAAAACAATACCATTTTTTATTTTAATTGATTGACCGAGATTTTCCCGCTTGAATTCAAAAACTGTCAACAAAATACAAAGAGTTTTATTTATTTTTCAGTATCGCAAATGAAGAAAAGCTGCAAAATAAACTCTGAGTCTCTAGTCCCGCTTTTCAATTATCTCTCTCCAGATACTTTTTCCTCTCGAATTTTATTGTCACCTCGACTCCTCGAGCATATTATTTTTTTGTCCTTAATTGCATAAACTTAAAAAAACACTGGATATTATTCTCGATGCAGGTAGACGTCCTTTTGACACTGGGAGTCCTGACTGCGGTTTTCCAAACCACAATTATACGATTAATCCTGCCGAATAAACTAATTTGCATAGGTGAATTCCACTTATCCAACCTAGAAACATGACTTTCCCAGCTAGAGAAGTAAGAGAGTCCTTAATAATTAGCAGCTAGAGTCGTTCACTCACCAGCGGAAAACCAACCCTCTTTCCACATTTGGGGGTTTGTTTTAACCCCCCCCCCACACACACACACACACACACATGTTCCCTCCATTTCTCTATTTTCCCAAAAAGCCTGTGGACATTGTGAGAATCCTATGTGTGCTGCGTTGAAAGGCTTCTCTATCAACCTCTTCTCTTTGTTCTTCCTAATCTTCCCTCCCTCATTTTACCACTGCCCTAATTTTCCTTTCAGCAATATCATCCCAAGGGCGTTTAGTAATTCTATCACTCAATTCACTTAGAGCCAAATTCAAAAGCCAAACATCGATCTTATCGAAATCCCCGCTTTCAAATTTCGTTCCGCCAGTTCGTTAAGAGAATGTGGTTTATGGTTTTTCGTTCAATTTTGGAATATCCTAATTTAGAAACTTCATGTCGTTAAATTAATTAAAATTTAGTTAACCAGAGAACCTGCCAAAAAGCTTAATAATTTTTTAATTTCAATGGAATGCTTTATACTTGTGGAACTGAAACAAATTTCTTTGCTCGGGTCGATTTGTCGATTCGTGCATCGTTGATTAATTTTGTGGTGAAAATGTAAAGCACATCTAAGCTGCCAATAATTATCATTAGCCATTTAATTTTAGTATGTTTTCCCAAATATTCCAAATTCCATTACGACCATATGTATTCTGAACATATATTTAGAAATTGACTTATAATTTATGATTTGTGCATGTGCTAGACCAAAATCCCAATCCTCTATTACATAATAACAATCATCAAGTGACCAGAAAATTCTCTCGTTTTGTTGTTATACGCATTTATTTGACACTAATTGAACACTACTTTTCCACTATAAAATAAATTACAAATTTTCATTTCATACTTTTAAAAAAAGTAGAGAATTAAAACGTCGAATACAAAGTTGATTTTTATCTTGTCCATCACACCACGCAAATATGTGACTTTACTACTA